>APFE031514651.1:55193-189315 GCA_000404065.3 Pinus taeda | reverse complement strand
CCATGTTGCGGGATCCTTTCCATCAAACTTCCTCATATCGATTTTTGGAATATGATGGGTCTTCGATCCCACATTAGAGTCTATGGAATCATGATTAACATTTCTTTTATTCTCATCATGATTTTCCTTTACTACTCTTTCACCCTTAGTGACCATTTCTTGTAGAAACTTATTCATATTTATCTTCAATTTGTCCATGTCTGTCTTCAAATCTGTCTTCAAAACTGTCTTCAAATCGTCCATGTTTGTCTTCAAATTTGTCTTCAAATCATCCATGTTTGTCTTCAAATATGTCTTCCAATCGTCCATCTTAGCTTCCACACCCTTTATCTTAGATTCCATGCCATTTATCTTAGCTTCTGTTAGCTTTTGTGAGGCTGACATTTTTTTTCACTTGGTCTTGTAAATTTGATATATCATGTAGCATTTCTTCCTCTTCTTCATGAGTCATGCTAGAGCTTTTAGGTTCCTTACTAGGTGTCTGCATTTTCTTTCCTCGAGGCATCAATTACCGATAATAATGCTCTACTAGCCCTTTGAATTCCTTCAAAATAAATTTTCAAACCAATCTTAAGCAAAAATTTAGAACAATCTACACACCTTTTTTTTTTCTTTGTAGGAGCTCGATATTGCCTCTGATGTATCTCTGTACTTTCAAAACATCCAGTTCTAAAATTGCAACCTTTGGTAGCCCTCTGTGTCCTCTTTCCAATGCCACCAGTCTGACCCCAATTGGATTCTCCAATGAAGAGTTATGCCAAATCTCCCACAGTGACCTGATAATAGACCTTTTCAGAAGAGCTAACTTGTATGAAGTGGCACGTGTGACTATTTGGACCTCTGGCCTTGAAAAATATCTAGACAAAGCTACAGTCCATCCTCTTTCTGTACCTTTTTGCAAAATTTCAATCTGATGCTCAGAGAGAAAGTTATGATGATTTTCCCCAGGTCACCTGTTTGGAATGTAATTCAGGAGTCTGCAAAAAGACCAACTTCCTCAGATCATATCTCCGCAAATATAGTGTTAAAAGCTCTAAAATTCAGACCCAAGCTGCAGCGCGATGTCTTCTGAAATGGATTTTGTTTCTGACTTCTGAAACATCACAGAAAAAGTTATAGTGAAAATTCCACGATGACCTATTTGGAGCAGCGAAACCCTAGAACTTGGCTCTGATACCAAATGTTATGAAACTAGCTCAAGAAAAGATAGAAAAGATAGATCAACGCCTTAGAATTCAGCCTCTTCGAGGGGGAAACCTCCTTTACATTACATAAATGAACAATTCTTGGATGATACAAATGAAAAAACCTCCTTTCTATGTATATGAGTCTAAGGAGTCACAATATAACCCAGCCGACCTAACAATAATAATATAAAGCCACAAAAATAACAATAGAAGGATTCTATGGGGCATAATAATAACAATATGGGGGAAATAGGGGCAGAAAAATATTAATAAGGGGTACAACTACCATAGTAATGGGGTAATCACTAGTATTATAAGGACCCAATAAAGTTACCCATATCAAAATTACGAAAGCATTCAAATTTATATATCAGATGCCAAAAATTAATTACAAACAAGGTACACATACTCTTAAACTTCTTGTTAGGGATTTTTTCATAAACCCTAGACTAATTTATTAAGGCTTCAAGAATTTCATGACAACTTTCATTACATCTAGGGTTTCAATGTTTCTTCCAAAGATATGACATGCCCTACTACAACATATAGAAAACCCTAGAAACAATTTAAACAAATATAGATCTACAAAGTATCTAACAACTTTCATAATTCATATGTTAGAATTCCCACTAGAGTTTCATGCAAACCATGGATTTAATATATGAGATCAAAACCAATCATAACTCAGCTCAAAGTAATAGCATGACTAGCTTCAACTAGGGTTTGTTGCAAACCCTAGGTTTTCTCAAACAATTAACTCGACATTAATTATAACTAAAATTAGAATTTCAACAATTTTACACAAATCTCAAATTATCACGTTGTCATCATACATCAGACATTTTCACTTCTAATAAGGTTTAACTCCAAAACCCTATATTTCACAAATAATATCATCCTAGAGAAAACAAACCTTCAACTAGGACTTAGCTCCAAACTCTAGGACTCATGACCATCAACAATTAGGTCAAATCATATATCTAGGATTCAATTATCATGAACAAGTGTATCACAACAAATCAAACCCACCTACACAAGTATTAACACGAGTTAGACATATAACAAACTTGATTGGACTAGGGTGTGATCGAACAAACACACACATCCAAAGGAAATAATTTCTAATACATTATAAGGATATTGCTTATACATTCTATCAAACCCTAATGATGTAGGGTTTCAATACAACACATAGAAAACCCTAAATTTCCAATACTTAACGATTTAGGATCTCATACATTACCATTCAACCCTAACAAGCTAGGGTTTCCATAATGATACCAAAACGCCAAACAAGACATCATCAAAGCATCAATCAGTTACTTTAGAGTTCATCAAAACATAAAACATTTTCTTTCAACAATAACAATAAGAAGATTAGGGTTTTACACATAATCACAGACATATCGTTAAGTTAGGGTTTTCACAATGAACCTTTCTAGGGTTCCTGAAGAGAAATCAAAGATATGAGGAGGGTAGATTTATCTAATGACGAATCACCCAATCAAGAATATTTTATGATTCAGGAAAGTTAGACATAAGAATGTTAGTAATATCTTATCAATGGAGAAAGAAAAAAATTATAGTTTAAGACATACCTCTTATTTCTTAACAAACCTTGTACTTTCAATGCTTTATTTTGTGAGGCCTTCCTCCTCGAGACTTCAACAAGTTTTCTAAATAAGGAAATAATAGGAGAAATGTGATTAGTATTTTATGCAAAAAAAACCATATAAGTAAGGAAAACTAAATATGGAAGTAGGAGAATTATCTTTGGAGGTTGATGAGGGCTCCCTCCAAGCTTGAGGGATACCTATAACCTTAAGAAAAAATAATTCTCTTTTTCAAAAATATGTTAAACCTAAAAACTAGAAATCAAAATAAAAAACTTAAATCAAAGGACTAGTAGTGGAAGTCCCTTAAATCCAATGCTTCAGGCTTAGTATTCTTTGGAGATCCTTCTTCAACTATATTGGCTTCATCCTTGCTTTTCTAATCGTTTTTTGAATTGTCGGGGCAATCACTTCTATAGTCACCCATTTTGTGGCATTGGTAGCATTCTATCTTGGTCATATCAACCTTCTTTCTTGGCCCTTTTGACTTCTTGGAGTGTCCTTTCTTGTGAGAGGTAGAATAAACATTTAAAACAATTCCTTCTCCATTGTTGGATATTAATGAAATCCTAATTTCTTCTTGGGTGCAGGAATTCCATAGTTTTCCAAAGGTGGGAGCTTCTTTCCAATTGTTGACACCTTAGGAAAAAGAGCTCCAAGTAGTTAGTAGTCCAAACAATGCAGTGATTACTAGCTCATTTTCTGACACTATTTCATCTATGGCTTGAAACTCATCTCTAATCCTTGATATCATTACAAATAAGGAAGGCATAATCTCATCCTCTATCATATTTACATACCTCAACTCATTCTTCAAGCTTAATACTTAACTTATGTTCTTGATAGTGAATAATTTTGTCAACGCTTCATACATTTCTTAAGCATGGTATATATTGCAAATGTATGGGACATGATTGTCCTTTATCGCAGCTGGTTCTTGTGACCTACGGAAACAACCAGAAAGCTTGCTGAAGTTAGAAATTTATCAGATCTAGGGTTAAAAAACTAGGAAACATTAAGAGAATTGAAAAAAGAAGAAACCCTAAGCTGAAAACTGAAGGTGACACAAGTTTCTAGATCTAAAGTATAAAACCTAGTAGAGTCACCAATTTGTTATTGGCAACAATTAGAAAATCTCCAGCAGAGTCGCCAATTTTGTTATAGTGTTTTCTTCTCAAAGATGTACAAAAATAACCCACTTAAGATCTTGGATGACAAACAATATCAACAATATAAATGGCTGCTAAACATTGTAGATCTATAGCAACTGATAGAAACAAAACCTGCCAAAGTTTGGATCTATGCCATAATCATATTCAAACAGCAAAAAGAAAGAGTAATATCTCCAATCATCCAATGGAAACGAGATATGTAAATAATAATTTTATTATAACACCTGTGAAGGGCACAAATAAATGTTACCAGTCCCTCTCTATGGGATGGGTTCTTAGCTATCCTCAAACGTCTTCAGCTTGTGTAGATTCTCTCTCCTCTATAATGTTAAAACCCAGCAAAAATACGGTGTGTGACAATGAAAATAATCAAAGTTACAATAGTGAGTGCAACAATGGAAATAATGAAAAGTGAATAATGAATGGAAAACCCTTCTATTTATAACAAAATATTGAGTTATCCTCGAATAATGAACAATAATAAAATATTATTGATCCCATTCTTGGAATAACAACTTCAAATATTTTATTATATTTGTTTAGGAGGGAAAACGTACTAGCATTACTCTGGAAAATGATAGCCTCAGACTGAGACACTCTTTGAAATAACAAAACGTTCCCAGATTGACATATTAATGTGAGGTAATTAGAGGTGAAAGAGACCCTTTTTATAGCTCCACAATTTGAAAGCCCAAGAAGTGTCTCTTTATATGTACAATACTCTAATGACTCAAAATAAATCCTAGAAGTCCTCAATGGGGACTTTGACCTAAAACATAATGACCTAAGCATGAAACTCATGCTTTAATAACTCATAATAATAAAAATAAAAATAATTTCTTCATTCTTTTGATAAGTACATCTCAAATACATTAATGAATACCAAACCTAGTTATAAATTTCAACACCCTTTTTCTGTAAGGTTATCAAATATAAAATCCTGCCATAAACATGTGTATAACAATAACCACAAATACAAATAATCCCCAACAAGTGCAATCAAAAAATTATTACATTCTTCAAACCTATGTCTCATCTATAGATTAGCATACCGAAAACAATATATATATATATATTATATATATATATATATATATATATATATATATATATATATATATATATATATATATATATACATTAGGGGAATTTTGAGGTCTAAATGGGCCTCCTAAAAAAATTGTACAACTAAAATAAACTTTATAAGGACCAATAGGATTCAATATGATGATGTCAACCATGGGGGATGATTCACCATTTTTGGAGTTAAAAAAGTAAAAAGATTAAAAGATAATAAAATAATAAAACTACTTTTTGAACTCGTATTTTCAACTTATCTTCTTGATGTTTTACTAAAATTTTGAGCAAGAGTACTTGTTGGATGCACAATTTAATTCTTCATCCAAGGAGTACCCATGCTTCATACTTTCGATGGACCCTACGTCGCAAAAAATGAGAAATACATGAAAAAACGTCATTGCAATCATGTTTTTCATGTATTTCTCATTTTTCATGTAGCACAGTCCATCAAAAGTATGGAATATAGGTACTCCTTGGATGAGGAATCAAATTATGCATCCAATGATTTTTGCCACTCAAAATTTTATTAAACCCATAGGGAGATAAGTTGAAAATACAAGTTGAAAGAATAAATGTATCTTTTTTCCCTCTAAATTCTGATGATGTAACCTAATCTTATTTTATTATTTCCACTATTATTTTATAATATCCTTAGGATTCCCATTTTAGACCTTGAAATTACCCTAATGTATACTAGCATTCTCACATCGGCCATGTACTTCACTTAGAGTTTTCCATCATTTCCTCCTTTATACTTATGACATCACAAACTAGACATACAAAGGGTGACTCATGATAGATCTACTTTCCCTCTAGTGCATTAATATGTTCCATGACAAATCATCCAAGAATATCTCATCAATCGCACACACATTGCTCAAATTCACTTCTCCTTTTATAGCCGCTTGGTCTGAATAATACCATAAGTAAATCAAGGATATTTATTATTGGTATTATTGCCCATATCAATGAAAACTCGAGCACGCAAATTCCATGAATGAATCTTTGGTTTCACTCATGATTTTTAATTTTTATCAACTAAAGGAATTGTCACTATGATGTTATGGACTTTCGTGCAATGTTAGCAACCTTGTTGCTAGGAGCATAACTACTTCCCAAAGAGAATAACATAGCTTTTTATCCTTTTCTCCTTCTTCCCCCAAATTTGGAGCTCTGATTTAAGAGTGTGTTTGGGGAATTGTAACAACCTTCCAAAACCTACTTCACATCATAAATATCATTACAAGGCCTTAAAATCATTAGTACAGGGCATTCACCGAGTGACATCAATCTTGTAGCTCAACTTTAGAGATGAAATTGAGACATCACGACAACTTTCTACATACCCTTTCACACCATGACAACCTTATGAAATCATACATTCTCATAAGACATTGTCTAACCAAACCTATGCCTCTTCTTGCAACATTTACCTCTTCTTGCACAACAACTACTAGCAAGAAAATAATCCATGTAGACAAACAAACAATCCATGGATACATGCAACCAATCCATGTAGACATATTGTGATGAGAGCATAGTGCACGTTGACATCAAGGAAAACACATAAGCCATAATGCCAATAATATCCCCCTTTCAGACTTGATGTCAACCTTCTATTGAAAACCAAAACACCAAGTACTTCTCCGTGCCTTTGACATCAAAGGAAAAGTGTAGAACCAAACTAAGAGATGTACTTCCCTTAACAGGCTCAAATTGTAAATATTCTTTATTGATGTGAAACAAATAACTCAGTTGTAAGATGTCGCTCTAATTAACACCATAACCTGAACATGCTCCCCTTGAGCATATACTCAACATTCTAGTGATATATAATGTAAGTACAAGGTTTTATAAGGAAAATACATGGTTGTACATAAGTATATCTTTCCCATAAGCATGACTGACATAGCCAATTACTCTATGATCCCAATATTACATTAATCACCCAAAGAAGCAAGGTTATATACATGACATGACCAATGGCCCATATATTAATTAATTTTACATTGCTTACAACATGGTTCACTTCTTGACCAATAGACAAAAGATTGGACAATGATGATACATATAAATAATCAACATTCAATATATCTCTTATCACTTAGAGAAAACCATGATCACGGGAAAAGCTCTAAGGTAACCTCAAACCGCTTTGAGCTTGAAACGTGACCCTTCAGCCTGGAGAGGGATCTCTCCCTAAAACTCAGCTACCCAAGGTCACATTGGTAGAAGGTTTGAAATAAGTCCTATGGCAAGATTTATTTAATAAAAATTGAGTTTGGTTGGATTGTAGGAAAATTTCAACATTGGGCATGGAGTCTGACCCAGTCATCTCTATATAGTGACAGGTTCAATGAATAAACATCACAAAAACGAGATAGTAACAATTTCTTTGACAATTCTTAGGAAAGTTGGAAGATAGTGAAGGAAATCAGTGTGATATATACGTGAAAAACAAGTATTTAAATATCTGGAACATAAATAAAATAGAGCACAACAATATGAATTCCAATTTCAAATCACTTAGCATTCAGATATTGAAGAAAATATTAAAGCAAGAGACAAACAGGGAATTATGACACAGGAATTTTTGCAAAAATTCTCACATAGACTGCTTTATTATATTCTAATCACATATTACATAAAAAGGATATCTTTCAAAAGTGTCCACCCTCTTTCATTTTTTAGAAACTATCTCTATAGAACAGACCATAACTTACAACATCTCTTTCGAAAAGTTAATTACAAAATCTAAAAATAATAATGTACTTTATCAAATACTTGCATATAGAAAACTTCCTAATCCCATATGAATCTAAATATCATGTTGTTGTTGGATTCACGGCTAGAGATAAGGATCACCAAGTCAAATTTGATGAGGTAATAGACAAGTCAACAACTCTCCATGAGCTTTTCCCTTGCAAATTTCTAAAAAATAGGGTTCATTGATCACTTTGAAACTCCAAAACTATGATCATTGTTTGAAAACCGAGAGAGTTTTTTTTAAATGGTTTCATTCATGACAAAAATTTCTTTCAGTTTTGAAAAATTCATTCTAATTTATTTGGAAAGTATGCCCGAAATTACTATGTTGTACAGGAAAAGCATTCTTAAAAACAGAGTTTTGTCAAGTAAAAAAAAAAATACTTTGGCACCTTTTCCCTTGACTGTTGATCTTGTGTCATAACTTCTAGTGTCTAGAAACACATGAAATAGAGATGGGAGTGGGATTTGATTACAACAATGTAGGTACCAAATTTTTTACTTTAACAAATAAAAAAATACAAATGATTAACTCTACATAGCTTTAACTCATGGTAATATAAGTACTTCCACCATCCGAAACCACTTGAGATTAAACATGCTATTCCATCGACGAAATTCTTTGGTCATGAAAAATTTTGAATTTTGCATTTGGCATTGCTTTTCCAGTTGTTGGAGTTTAAATGACCGTGTTTAGAAATTCACACTAATACTTTGCTAAATTTTAAAAATTACAATAATTCTCACACTGCCATTATCAATACTTTAACCCTGTTTATTACAAATTCACATTGCTACTCTATTTGTCAACGCTTCAAAAATTATCAACTAAAATCATGATAACAAATGGCTTCACGTGGATGTTTTTTATCATAGATGACAACAAGAACCCCTATAGACCATACGCCTAATCCATTGGATAGTATCAACCTTTTACCTGAAACTGACAACATTACTTTCAACCAATTAACCTTGAAATAGAAAACCACATACTGATTACTACAAACTAAGGAATGAAATTGAAAAACTCATTGCTGAAAAACCAAATTGAAATTCAAGCTTGCCCCAACAATCTTATTGCACACAATCCTACTTTATCCTGCTAAATAACTGTCGAACCAAGTGACACAGAAATTCCAATATAGCCAATCAAATAGTTGCTCAAATAATGTAGCACCTTCACTATGTTTCAACAAAACAAAAACTGGAAAACATAACAACAATGACAACTGATAATGGAATTAGTCTTCATAGTGAAAATATGATTGAGAATGTAGTCTAAAAAATTCCTCCATATAAATAGCGACAGGATCTCTGAAATCATAAAATTTGCATCTTGTCTAATGATCTAAGTGTTCCCTTTTCTTCTATTGTGAACTATTGAGCTTGTGATTAAATTCATAATATTTTCCATTCTCAAAAACAGGGGGTATAAATATAATTTTTTTCTTCTGTTGAAATGAAACTTCGAAAGAAAGATCCCGAAATGGAAAAATCTAGGATAAATTCTAATCTTCTAAAGTTTCAATCTTGATTTCAATGTCATTGGCCAACTCTTCAAAAAATAAATTTTATCTTTCGAGCCACATTTGCATGACTTTAAATAAGAATACAAAAATGAAGAAACAATTTCATCCACTTCATCATTAGTGTACATATCGTTCCATTCTTTAAAACCTTAAATGGAAATAGGGTCTGCCACAAACTCTATTTTATCCATCCATGTTTCTAAAACGATAAGCCAAAAAACTAAAAAAGATCTTATAGATTCTATAGGTAAACCTTCAACCTAACTTCTACATTTTCCTTGGAATGAATTAGAAAAAATTCTAATAAAGACATCTTCATATTTGACTCTAGGATAATAAGTAAAGTCACACAAAATTGAAATATGTTTCAAAGTCAAGTTCAAATCCTCTCCACTAAATTTTGGACTGTTCGTCGAAAGCATTTCATCATTGGGTAAAGAATTAGGGAACCTTGAAATGGTTGTAGCGGCTTCTAAGTCCTTCATTAGTGTAGTGGAGTCACCAATGAATCCTTTGAGCTACAAACCCTTTTAATAGTGGAGTTTCCATGAATATTTTGAACCGCTCAATTCCTTTGAAAATGGAGTCGCCACAGAAAAATATTGTAGCCAAAATGATATTTAAATCTCTGTTTGCTCTCAAAGATATGATTTTAAACAATCAAAATTTTTAGGGAGAATGTATCTTTCGTTCCCCACCAATGATGCCAAATTGTTATCACTTAGAGAAAACCGTGGTTACAGGAAAAACTCTAAGGTAAACTGAAACTGATTTGAGGTTAAAAGTTGGCATTTCAACATGGAGAGGGGCCTCTCCCTAAAACTTCACCATTGGGCATGGAGTATTACCTAATAAAATTTATATAAGCACAGGTTTAGTGAGCAAACATCACAAAAGTGAGATAGTAACAATTCCTTTGAGAATTTTTAGGAATGTTAGAGGATAGTTAAGGGAAAAAATGTGATATATATATGTGAAAAACAAGTATTTAAATATATGAAACGTAAAAAGAAGGGATTACAACAATATGAATTCCAATTTAAAATCACTTAGCATTCATATATTGAAGAAAATATTAAACCAAGAGACAAACAAAGAATTATGACAGAGAAATTTTTGCAAAATTGCTCACATAGACTTCATTATTATAATTTTATCACACATTACATAAAAAGGAAAATATATATGTACATACATTTACAAACATATATACATATATGTTCACAAATACATTCATGGAAATTTCATAGAATTTTGAAGAATTTTCATATTATTTTGGTAGTTATGAGTCGTATACTTCCATATATTTTTCAAAATGGACTTCCAATACAATTCTTTTCTTAAATGTACCATGTAAAAATATTGTAGTTGTGTTTCAGATAAGTAAATTGGATCTATCCCAAGTATTTTAGAGAATGAATGATTGGTTGAGAGTGTTATTATCCCCATCCGAGATTAGTTCCCGCAAGTGAGATGTTTATCACTTAACAAATATATTGTTTTATTGACCTTAAACCCTGAAGAATCTAGTTTACCCTAGGTATCATTCTGTTGATGCCTCGAAAATCATTGCAACAACATTGGGGAAAACCACCCGGTTGGGACCTTAATGCAACCCCTTTTCTGTTTGGTGTGGTGGCTCCGACTGGAGGTAATGGGACCAGTTTCCCAATGATGAATAAAAAGGGGATGGATGAGTGATTGGTTTTCTAATAAAATGGTAACGGATGAATGATTTAATCTAAAAAAGAAAAAATATGAATAATTGTTCTATCCTGGGAAATTTCTATTTCTAAGTGCAACGTTTGATAATCCCTATTCACAAATAAGCATATAGATGACTCTATTTGATGAACAAATACATTCATTCATATAATAATTGCTTTGTTCAAATAGTTGAACAAAGTAATTAATAAAACATTGTTACACTTATCTTTTATATATTACTGATACATGTATGACTAAAAGAATAACATCCTTTAAACATCCAATGGTGAAAAATATAAAGAATTTTGTTGAAAACACATACATATATTCAATAATAGCAAGAGTAATCAAATAACAGTTCACATAAAAGAATGAATTCAGATCATAGATAGTAGTACCATATGTGTTGTAAATCATTCCCAATATCAATCGCAATTTGAATTCCTTCTTTCAACTCGGAGATGCTTTCATATCAAGGCAATAGTGCACATCCACATAAAAGCTTTTTCGTTAAAATTTGGAATAATGGCCCAGTGTTTATAAAAATATACCAGAAGTACCATAGTGCAACTTCCAGGTTTGAGTCTTATACAAAAACTGAGGACCCTTTCTAAATGCATGAAAGGGTCTATAAATACTTAATTAAACTAACTAAATACAAAAATAAAATTCTATTTAATTGGTACAACTGGATCTTGAATATCTTCTCCACAGCAAGTTTGTTGGTAGTCGGTAGTATGATTCATCACTTCGGTTGTTCTCCCTTTGATTTGAGTTTGTAGATTGCAAGCATCTGTTCTAATTCTGGGGGGCGGCTGAGACGAGAATTGAGCTGAGCCGAGTATGTGGCATCGTGTATCTCGGGAATGATACAACCGATTGCATCTGTTAGACACTTGAGGGCAGCTCTCTGGCTGTATGATTTTACGAGGAAAAACCAATAGGTGTCCCAAGTTGAACTTTGAATACCTGCGATTAAACTTCCATTCTTTTCCAGCTCCTGAGTACATGCTTGCTCAAATGCCTTACCTGATAGCAATTTACCTAGGGTACATTGTGAAATCATATTATATAAATAGAGAGTGGTATTGACTAATTTGATCAAGTTACTTGTAGATAATCTACATCTTGAAACTTCTCTCTCTGCCTTCATCAACTGAGACTGCCATTCTAAGAATAGGATTTCCTTATGTGATTCTAGGATTTTGGGTAGATTTGCTGCCAGTCCCTCACTGGTGTCTTGCCAAGTAAGAAAATTTGTGAAGGTCTCGTCGGCCTGCTCTAAATCCTGTCTAGCATCAACTGAATTATCAATTATCGATGTTGTTATATCACAAAGGGGCTCAACCTGAGAAATATTATGAAACAAAAGTCTTGTCAGTGTCACCAATTCCTTATTAATCTGTAGTGCTTATGTTCTGAAATCGGTAGGTTGTGGAAGACTCTTGAACTTCTCTATTTGAAGTGATAGATGAGCAATCTGCTCATCTTTCATTTTCACCATCAGTTAATTCATCATCTTCAACTTTGCCAATACTTCTTATAATTCTTTCTGCTTTGAATTGCGCTTGAGTCTACTCTCTATTTTTCTTTAAGTAACTGCTTATTCAGTTGATTATTTAATTGCTGCTGTGTTGACAATTGTTGTTCCAACTGTTCAAATTTATGTTCTACTTCCGACAACTGCGTTTGCAACAAAATAATTGCTTGGTATTTTTCTTTTAGTAGATTACTCACTTCCGATGCCTTGTCCATGGTGGCCGCTAAATAGGCTCTGACATACTGGGAAAGCTTCGTTAGGTCATCGGAAGGATCAAACACCTCTTTCCAAACAACGTTGGCTGTCTCTGTTTGTTCTGGAAATAGGGAAGGTTGATCAAGCCTTCTCCTTTTCCGCTGTCGCTTCACTAAAACCATGTGTTTTCGACTGTAAAAGACATCTAATGGAGGTATATCCTCCACCTGCAAAATGATTTGATCTGAGGGATCCTTTGGAATTATTTCTAAGTCTGTACTAGGGGGTAGGCCGCTGGTTCCTTGATTCGAAACCTTTGTTGACACTGTATCCTGTGTATCTGTTGCTTTGGGTGTATCGACACCTTTTGGACCTTCAAGATTGCTTATGATGGAGTCAAATTGCTGACATTCTCGCTGCCCTTATGTTGCTCCCTTTTATGCTCTTCCTCCTATATTTTCTCCTGCTCTTTCCTCTGTAATTCCTCATGCTCTTTCTCTTTATCTGTTTCAAGAATCGTTGATGCAACAGGAGGTTTGTCGATGAGTCATTGTTCAGGCTCGCTTGATTGTGTCATCGGGGCAGTAGCTAGTAAATCCAGAGACAAAGTTTGCAACCTCTGCTCTTTGAGTTTATTGAATTATACTAGCCCTTTGTCATTATATCTCATTTTATCCAGTGCTTGGACCTGAAATAATGACTCTGCCAAAGAAACTAAGTCATCAAAATCATCTTCCTTATGATCAAACTTTGTGAGTTTGGCCTGTTCAAGCACATTGTAGACGACTTTTCTTGGGTCAAATCACCTATTAGGAATGGTGGCAAGATTTAGCATATTTATATTTTATGCTTCCTTCTCTGCATGCTTATAGTCATGTGGAGTATAAACACCACATCTTAGAGGAAAAGGAGGCCAAACCTGCTTCTTTGAAGTCCTCAGAGTCTTGGTTGCTCCTGCGGACGTAATTTGATAGGCTAATTCTCTAGCCAATAGCTTGTTGGGTATGTACAAAGGAAGGACATGAGGCCTGGCAAGGCTACCGAAAACTCTTATGTAAGTGAATTTATCCTCTCCGAACTAGTTTCCTAGAATGGTTAGGTCAATCTCTGCTTGTGAAGAAATCTTCGGAGCAAGCTTGTCAAAAATGGCACGGTAAATGGGTGACATAAAACCATTACAAACTTGATACAGGTGGTCGTTATAATGTGGTTTCCACAGCTTCTGGTGATAAATGTGAATCGGCATGGGGTCTTGTGGAGTTCGTCTCCACCCTAGCACAGGAAATTAAGAGTTGAAACAAAGAGTATCTAAAATATAGGCACTAAAATAAAATGGAGGAATAGACCTATCAGTGACACGAGTTTTATTTCTAAACTCAAGATAGCCATGGCTAACTTATCAGATAATATATTTCCCCAATCCATTATCTCACTATTGACTGACGCTTCTATTAAAGGAACCATTTCAATTGAGAATTTTGCAGAATCATGTAATTCCCAAATCCTACACATCATTGCCCCAGCATAACAGTAAGGAGAACATAATGAGTCGACAGAGCACTTACCCAAAGATTCATGCTTATGCCTTGCAGGGTTCTGTCTACATTCCTGAATAGGTGCTGATTCAGTTTGATTCTCACTCCTGAACTTCTCCAGAAATGATTTGTTGTATTTCTTTTGTGGTTCAGGCAAGTGGTACATTTTTCTCAAATCATCAGGTTGAAACGAGCCGAAGACTCTCCCGTTGACTGTGCAGAATGTTCTATTCATAGCAGGGATTTCCTTAACTTCCCACCACACTACATCTGTATACGAAGGAATTTTCTCTCGAGCTGTTATTCAGTGTAGATAAGAGTTGGCTAAATCCTTAAGGGTAGCCTCTGACTTTCTGGTTGAACTTGCAATAGCTTGCACTAGTACCATTTTAGGCTCTTCAGCGTCAATTAGATTATAGATGCTTTGCCAGCTAGTGTTGCCGAGGCCAAGAAAGGTAGTTTCTGAAATCAATCCTTTCTTGCTTGGTTCTAGATCAGTGGTAGATTGTCCTGTTACTACAGGAGCTGAAGCTACTGCAAATCTCTTGGATTTCTTCCCCATTTGGCTTGAATTTGTTGCTTTGGCGGAGCTCTGCGCAGTAGATAAAATGAATGTAATACAGAGAATAGGTGGTGCGAACCAATATGAAAGAGTTATATCAATGAATAATGAAGGATTAAAATAATACAACCGCAGATACAATCTCAGGGGAGATCTCGGCATAACTGCTTCATTAATTGGCCACTTTAACCTGTCAATCATTTAAATGGCCATCATATCATTTATTCGCCAAATGATTCATTCAAGCGTGGCTTTGATTTTTGGCAGATAATAAAAAGTGAATCGCTATCAGGAACGGGAAGGATTTTAATAATAATCTAACATAATATACCTAAGCCTTTTCAATCTTTTTTGAAATTCGCACTTAGCTTTATCGCAATCGGAATCGAAGAAATGCTTGGGTAATAATATTTGTGTTATTTCAAAATCCACGATCCCCGATGGAAATACACCTTATCGCATCAGGAGTTTTATAAAGGTGTCTTTAACATGTGTGTGCTACACTCCCTAATTGCCCATAGCGATATCGCATCGGAGAAAAGTGAGAGGGCACTTTGTTACACCTGCTTACCTTTCCCGATATCCGATAGTTATTCACTTTTTGGATTGGGGTAAACCAATGGGTCTTTGCGTTATGCATCCCTTGTTTTCGTGATATGCGATCTTGTGATCGCTTTATCGCAATAATAAAGAATTATTTATTTATTTTATAAGACCGGTTTATAATGTATTTCTTTTTCAGACCTTTTGATGAAGGATGAGTTGATACCAATTTTATTCATAAATATAAAAATGGACCCATTTCATATTATAGTTAAAGATAAAATTTTATGAAATGGGAGGTTGTTGTACAGCACAACACATTCTTGGAAAGAGAGAAAGTGCTTGGTGGGTTTGCCAAAGACATGTATTTCACATAAATTTATTTTGAAAAAAAAAGACTTGGATATCACAATGGATATTATATTTGAAATTCATCTTGCTTGGTTTGAAAAATATATCCTCTTTTAATATGTTTGGGAGTTAAAAGAAATTGGAAGGAAGAAAAATGGCATATGGAAATGGAAAAATCTTTCCAAATCTATTGGAAGACTATCCATGAGACAATCCGAAGGAGACAAATAGAGTCGAAGTGAATTTTTTTCACCTCAAAATAAGACAACCCAGTGCTAGATGAAATGATAATGATATCAAGGACCACACTAGTGTTGAAAATGAACTCGAAGGATATGAAATCATGGACTAAGTTCTAAACATAAACATGCAAGTCATAGCATGGAATAGGATTCAGGTGTGTTAGTCATGCTTGTGTCCATTTGTGAAATCAAGGAAGCCCAAAATGAAGGCACATTATCTATTACTTTATCAAAATAATTATATTTAGAAAGTAATCACAAGAATTGAGTGCATACCAAAATGTTAAGGTACAGGATAGCATGAGGATCCCATGAAAGAAGTTCAACCCATTGCTTTGGTTCATCCATTCCATCACTAAAAATCAACGAAAAAATAACCATTTTTAGAATTCAAGTTTTAGCAACTAAACATATTGTGAAAGTTAGTTTTGGAAAAACAACATAAGATATATTTCTTCCCACATATTACTTTGGAATTAAAATAGCTTATCCATAGTTGTACTAAAACAAACTCTGCCAAGAATTTAACCTTATGGAATTAATGGACTAATCCTTGCATTGCATTTAATCTTCTTAGGAAACAACCCCAATGATCTAAACCCCTAGTTGACAAAAAAAGACTACATAATAGAAAAAATGAAAATATTTCCTATCTAGATGTGGTGGAAAACAAAGAATCTATTTCAAAAACCCTTGACATATTTTTTTTTATATAGATAAACCTAAAAAAATAAAATGAATTAAAGAAAGGAATATAGGGAAAAATATTAAAATGAAAAGTAAAAAAAGAAAAAGAAAAATATTAGAGAAGATACATGGATCTCAAATCAAAATAATGGAGAATTAAAATAAATTATCTCAACATGAACACTTATATTTCTTGGCATATGTACATGTCTATCTCTTGAAGCTTCTTCTCCTCCAAATGTTTAGAGTATATGTTTCCATTGTTGATCTCGTCTAAAACGGTTTTGTTGACAAGTAGAAAAACAATCCCAAGAGCTAGCAACATTAACGATAATATCAACAACATGAGAAGTATTGTAAGCACCAGGGTAAACATGGATCAACCTCAAATAGATTTTGATTTCCCACCTTTGGCCATTTTTTCATTCAAACCCAACTTTGTTTTACACTTTTAACAGCTAGGCAACTGCAAATTTATAATTCTAAATTTATAAATTTACATATATAGGAGATTTGTGTTTGACGAATCTAATTATGTTTAAAGGAAGGAAAATCATTGAATTTCAATTACGGAAAGTGCATCCATTAGTTTTTTCTAAGTAGCCCTAGTGACCAGGCATAGCATCCAAGCATCACCAAAATATTATTGCTTAGCCTTGCCTCTGCATACCTTGAAGAAAAGTCACACCCTACTAGTTAGGGGTGTCACCTCAACTCTCACAACCTATAGAATACACAAAGTGCATCCATTAGTTTTCTATAAGTAGTCCTAGTGACCAGGCATAGTCTCCAAGCACCACTAAAATATTGTTGCTTAGCCTTGCCCCTCCATACCTCGAAGAAAAGTCACACCCTAATAGTTAGGGGTGTCACCTCAACTCTCACAACTTATAGACTGATTCTAGATACTTGCAAATCCAACATTACTTCTATGGCCTACATTACAAACTGATAAGGTTTAAAATCTCAAGCCCATCTTTTCATGTTGTCAAGCCCTCCGTTGCATACTATTCTAAAGAGAGATAGTTTTGGCAGGTGATCACTCTCCCTAAGTGCATCAAGCAGTGATATATTTCTCTAACCTATAGTGGAAACTAAACAAAGGTGAGCGCAATCGAAATCAGACGTACGATATGCCATGGTATATAGAATATTAGGCCTTGGGGTAAGCAATTATTGCATAAACTGTCTCTTACAATGTTAATTATTTCTAACTCCGCCACACTTAAACACATGCCCTAGGTTTCTCAATTTCCACACAAAATTCATTCAAGCTCCAATAAAAAAACACTAAGGGATCTCAGACAACATTCTTATTAGAGAAGTCCAACCATGTACTAGACCATATTTGCGATGAAAGTTTGACCTTGAAATAGCATGAAAATGTTGCAAATCCCCTACTCTCCCTATTCTTTCATTGATCTACTGACTTGAGCATGTGAGGCCCTCCGATAAGGACTTCCATAGGGTCATTTGAAACCAACAGATGGTATGTTTACTATATTTTTTAGAAATGGTTTTGGCAAGACATCCACAAACCTAAACCATCCATAATTTTTCTCTATAAAAGCTCTAGGAACAGGGGGAACACTAAACAAATCCTCATCTTTCCAAACCCAAACATTGAGCACCCCGTCACTGAGAAGAATAGTTATCATATCTTCATCTAATGGGGTGTATTCTCATTCACCATATCTGGATAAGGGAAAGGAGGGTACTAATTGATTCTCAGTCGGAGCATGAGTTCCTTGTTAAGGATTTAGATATAATTTGGGTACAACCACAAACCCTTGGAAAGAATAACCAAATTTTTTTAGGTAAGCTCCATAACCACTTCTCTGTATTTTTCATATGGTTCCTGTCATAGAGCATACTATAATGTATCTGAATGGATGCAAGCTCATTATGAAGTTTCAAATGTCTACTCTCCGTGTATTGAGTTGTATCTATATCAGGATTTTGGGCTAGTGGTCAACTACTTTGGCCTACTATGGAGAAACATAATGAATAGGGGCATCAACCCAATCTAGAACCATCTCATCATACGAGAACTGGCCATAACCTTCAAGAAAGTGATTATTAGGCCTCACAGGGAACTTTTTTCATTTCTCTTCAAGAGGAAGATCAAACAACTCTTATGAAACACATTTCACGGACTCTAAAAAAGTTATGCCATGATTTATTACCTTCAAGACATTTGAAATTAGAAGAAAAAATGATCAAGAATTTCATTTGATAATAAAATAGAAAAGACAAAATTGTGATCACACTCAAACCTAGAAGAAACCCCATTTCTAGGATGCTTGGACTATTTTTCTATGCAACACCTCTAGTAGTGGCTTCGATCCTTTGGCCCTTCTGGTTTTTCCAGGAGGAGGGATATCATGAAACCTCGTGTTTGATAAGCAAGTGAGGTTCTTTGAACTTCTATGAGCCTGCCATCTTCTTCTCCTCCATTTTCGTATATGATAGAGGAATCCCTTCTGTAGAGAATTTATCAAATGCTTTAATATATGAGTATCATGTTTGTTGTAATAATTTAAGATGAAATAATAATTTTATCTTAAAAATTTGTCTCTAATTACCCTCTTTTGTAGTACTATCTCATATCCAAAATGTTTAAGATGAAATTAAATGTTTAAGACAAAATATTTATTTTTTCTTAAAAAAATGCCTTAAAAGTCCCCTCCATGTAGTAGTGTTAAACATGGTTGAATATAGTCAACATATGGTTGACCTCAATTAACCATGATTGATAATAATTATCATGGTTTAACAAGGATTAAAATGAAATATTATGGTTGACTTTTGTTTATCGTTGTTGACCATGGTTAACACTTTTTACATGGTTGTAATAATGTTACACAAATGTTGACCATGATTGATCTTATGTTAATGTGAATGTTAATGTTACATTAATGTTACACAAATGCTTACATTAATGGTTGAAGTGGGTTGACTAGGTTGACTAAGGATGAAGATTGTTTACTATGGATTTACATGGCTGAATGAGTTTGACCATGGTCAACCATAGATATAACAATGTATTTATGTTAAATTAATATAACAATGTAACATTAATGTTTTCAATTGTTATATTATTACATTAATGTTGACCATGATTTATGTCAGATTAATGGTTGATGTTACATTAATGTTAACACATTTTGAAAATTTGGACCATGGTTAACCATTTACTATGATAAATTGTGATTCCCAATGGTTGAGTATGGTTGATGATGTTTGGCCATGTTTGATCATGGTTGATAACGGTTGACTAGGGTTGAATATGGTTGGGAGTGATGACCATGGTTGACTATACGTTTTTGTGGTATATTTTGGTTTCCCATGCTGACAATGATTGATCATATTCAATTATAGATACCTTGGTTGACCATGTTCAACCATTCTAACCATGGTTAAACATGGTTGGCTGTCAGGAGTGGGTAAACCATGGATTATTTTAGGTTGACTATGTTTGATCAAACATGACCATGGTTAATGATAGTTTCCCAAGTTTAACCATGGTTGACTATGCCTAACTAAGGTTGTGTATGTTGAACATGAGTGACAATGACTTATAATGTTTGATCATTTATGACCATGACTAAGTTTGCTTAAACATGTTTGACCATAATTGATTTGGTCAAAGATGCTTGAATATGGTCAACATATAGTTAACTATTGGTGTAGATGGTGGATTAAGGTTATCAATGTTTGCTATAGATGACTGTGGTGAACCATGGTTGACCATGATTCCCATGTTAACCATGGTTGACTGTGTTCAACTATGTTGCCCATGGGTGACCACTATTAACCATTCTGACAATGGAGACCATTATTGAAGATAAATTAACCATACTTGACCTTAAATGACCATTGTTTCGTAAGTTGTGTATTGTATACAATGGTTGGTTATTGCTAACTAAGGTTGATTGTGGTTGACTATGGCTAAAATTGGTTGATTTCGGTTAACATATGGTTGAGCAAGGTCAATTAAGGTTGGCGATCATTGACTATGTAGGACCATGTTTCATGATGGTTGAAGAGGGTCAACCACTGTTAGCGATAGTTAATGATGGTTGACATGCTTGATGATAATTAACTATTGTTTACCAAGTATTAATGAGAATTAACCTTAGGTCGCTATGCTAGGCCATTGGTGACAATGATTGATAATGAGAAATTATGGTTAACTATGGTTGACCATAAATGTTCATGCTAACCATGTTTGACCATTATTGAGCAGTTCACTATAGTCGAGCTTTGTTGACTATGGGTGAACATGGTTGGCCATGTTTGGAAATGTTTGACAATAAATCAATATGGTTGACCATGTTGACTATGCATGATAAAGTGGTTAACAATGGGTGTCCATGGATGATCATGGTGGACATGGTTGATTATGGTGACCATAGTTGACCATTATTGAGTTGTTTCAAGCATGGTTGAACATGGTTGACTAAGTTTGACTAGGTTTACTATGCTTGGTTATAGTTTATCATGTTTTATATGTTTGATATGTTCATTATGGTTGATTGTGTTGAATGTGATGACTATTTTTTATTATGTTGACTATGTGATGATGTTGACTATAGTCAACCAAGTCACAATGGTTGACGACTATTTTGACCATGATTAAGAATTGTGACATCGAGAATTTATATCCATGTTTAACCATGTTGACTACGGTTTTGTATGTTTGAACATGTTTAACCATTGTAGTGTGACTAACAATGAACACGTTGTTGAACATGATGCCTATGGTTGAATATGGCCAAACATTTACTAATATGGTTGATTATCATTGATTATTATCTATCAATATTTACATATAGATGATTATGTTCAACCATGATGCCCAAGTTGACAATGGTTCACCATGGCAACCATGTTGATTGTGATTGTTGTAAGAATGCATTGACCATCCAAATTAGGTATCTAACTTTTCAATTTTGTTTACCATGGTTGATGAATTATCCATGGTTGACGATGTTGTCTAAAGTTAACTATGCCTGACAATGGTAGTCCATACATAACTGTGTTTTCCCATGGTTCGCTATATTGATCCATTTTTTAACATGGTTGACCATGGTCGACTATGGTGGGCCATTATTGACCATGTTTACCTATAAATGATTATGGTCAATCATGATGCCCATTGTGACCATCATTCACCATCGCACCTATGTTTAGCACAGTTGGTGTTAGAACACATTGACCATCCAAATTAGTTATGTAACATTTTGACAACATTTAATCATGGTTGATGGATTGTCCATGGTTGACCATAGTTGAGAATTTAATCATGGTTGACCATGTTTTCTAAAGTTAACTATACTTGAAAATGGCTATCCATACATAACATTGGTTAGTAAACATTAAGATTAATAATTACAATGATGTTAATAATAAATTACTACATTATAATAAAATTATTTGTCTCATATATATTATTACTATATTAATGGTGTGTTTATGTTTTAATTGTTGTATTACATTTAATAAGTTAACATTGTTAATGATATTAATGACGTTACTAATAAAATAATTATTAATGTTAATGATAATAATATTAATTTTAAAATATTTTTAACCTCGATGGGGGTTACAAAACACAAGATAATGGGGCATATGACTAAGTCTCACCACCCTATGCATTAGCTATGTAATAATGTGAGATCCCTACTAATAGGTGTTTGGAATTAAGCTTAATTGGATGACTCATTACTTCATCAAATAATATCAATTAATGGCATTAACCTTCATGAAATCATTATTGTACCAGACACAAGGTTGTTGGTCGAAAGGACAACGATTGAGTATCCAGAAGAATTCAAAGGAAGGAATGGTGTTTTTCTTTGTCTTTGTATCATTTAGTGTGGAGGGCTCAAGGAGCCAATGCCTATATCTATGGTATAGGTTGGTGAGAGATTAATCAAAGGGTATTGGGCTTAAGACTTTAAGCACGTAGGTGGACCTACCATACTATGATTCAATAAAGAATTGAGTGATGAGAGACAAGCGATGGGTCTAGTAGGACATATTGAGGATCCAAAAATGCATGGTATGCTCTCAAAGAACCTCTGGCATCAAACCTCTATCTTTGTCTTTATTTTTATGTTGGCTATTTTTATCTTTAGTAATACTCGAAATGTCGGGTGTGTTCAATTGGTGGTATGGTTTGAAGATAACAGTTATAACATCCCTTATCTATTTTCTTTGGTAAAGTGGAGGAGTCCAACGATCCTCAATTGGATGTTTAATTAGTCTAGTAGGTGGTTATCTGTCAAAAGTAGGAGGAAGCCCAATCATACCAAGGAAAGTTACCCCCATAATTATTATGGGTTTGTGAATTATTTTATTACTTTGGTTTTGTTACTTATATTTCCCATCGTTCTTTAATTTCGTAATTCCTTTTCCTATGTGAACGGTTGAGTGGATTTTTCCTCCTATGGGTTTGATTTGGCTAGTATTGGTTCTATGAGTTCCTTTATTAGTTTCATTTTGTTAATTTTCATGCCCCTCATCATCAAAGTTGTTGGTTCCTTATCCTATGTGAAGTGGCGGGTGTATTTTATCTCATCCAAGGTCACTTTGGCATGTATAGATATGGTTAGAGAGAGTTGGGCCACCCCACTCTGTTATAGGGGCAAGGACAAGGAGAAACAAGGGATCCTTTGTCCCCTCAATCCCTCCTCACAACGAAAAAATCCCCCTCTATGGTAGATATTATGAAGACTCTTTAGAAAATGCACAGATCACTTGGCCAACTCAATTGGCCTTGTAAAGATGATCTACACAATTATGAAGATCGCAGGAACCTAAAAGATAAAAAATGATGATAATGATATCCTTGGCCTCATGAACCACCTCTAATCCAATATGTGGGAGAAGCACAATTGACCGGATAGTCTATGACATAAACAACAACCAATCCAAGAGTATATGGAAATGATGGAATCTCGATTAGCACACATGGAGGGTCACATCCATTGTGAATTTAAACCCATCCATCCCCTAGCTCATATTTAGATAATCGTGTCCCAATAAACTCTAATGATGCCTAGTGAATGTTGGCTATTTTTTTAACCTATTAGTATTTTGGAAATGGTTGTCATTTAATGTATGTCTATTGTAGGCGCTTTGGAAATTTACTATGTATTTGGAAATGCACCTATTGGCTAAAAAATCTAGTAATATTGAGGCCAACACACTTTTGAGATATGCCTTGAAAAGATGTAACTTTATGTAGTAAATTGGGTCACAACTAGGGGCATTTGAACCTTGGATCTCTCAGTTTTGTTTGGACTCGCATTATTTCGATCACGAATTGAGCTTCTCCCTTGGAACATTTATATTATTCTTATTAATATTTATGTTAACACCAATAATAATAGTAGTTTTATTATGGTTAATGTTATTATGTTGTGAATATTAATGCTATTAATAAATTTAACATGAATAATAAGAATATAAGATTATTATAACATGAGTTGTTTCATATAATAATATTATTAAATAATGATATTAATAATGTTATTATTAACATTATTAATAACATTTATATTGATAATAACATTGATGTTAATGTAGCCCCAAGGAATAGCACGATTGTTCGAGTTCACATTGCTAAGTACCTTTCCAATTGGGAGGTCACAAGGTCAAATCTCCTCAACGCCCTTGGGGTTAGGCCCGACCAGATAAGCCAATGTGTAGATCCCTTTGGGTCAATCTGCCTGGATTATTACCCATGGATGTAGCATCTGCTTACTGACTGCGAACCGTAGTTGAACAAAAAAAAATCGATGTTAATAAAAAATTATTATATTATAATATAATATAATATTAATAATAACATTAACATTATTAATTATAATAACATTATTGTATTATAATAAGGTGATTTGTTACATATAATAATATATTATATAATGATATTTTTATAAATAAAAAAATTCTATTACTGCATTAGATTACATCTTTTTAAGGCATATCTGAAAATCTTGTTGGCCTCATCCTTACTAGATTTTTTGGCCAACAAGCGCATTCCAAAGTACATAGAAAATTGACAAAGAGACCATGATGGACATACATTAACTAGCAACCATTTCCAAAATACTAATTGGACAAAAACGTAATCCACATTCATCAGACATCATTAGAGTTTACCAGAAAAGGATTACTTGAAGGTGAGCTAGGGGATGATTGTGGTTTAATTCGCAATGGATGTGACCCTTCATGTGTGCCAGCCGAGATTCCATCATGTCCATCTGCCCTTGGATTCGTCGTCTTCTGCACCATATACTAACTAGTCGATTGTTCTTCTTCGACTGATTTTGTTGGAGGCGGTTCATGAAGTCAAGGATAGTATTATGATAATCTTCATGATCTTGATTGATCTATTCAAGCAATATATGCATTTAATGAAGAGTGTTCATAATATATACCATAGAGAGGGAATTTTTCACCATAGGGAAGGATTGAGGGGACAAAGGATCCTTTATTTCTCCTTGTTCCTACCCCTTTTCTTGTTGTTGTTGATAAATTCTTTGAACTCTATGCATATCCAACCCTTGGTATGCCTTCCCATTATGAGTTTTCCCTGCCATTATGGGAATCCATGTTATACTTCATTCCTATAGAAATTTCATCCTTTGCAAACTCACTTTATAATCCACATCATTAATATGTTGGTTTAATGTTTTTGGCTTAAACAAAAAGACTTATATGAATGGGTGTACTCATCCTAGACAAAAATGTGTGATATATACAATTGTGAAGGTTCCTTCATAGTACAATTCAAGATACCACAATATATGGAAAAATTTATAAAAGAATAACCATGGTTTCAGCGTAGATTAGGGATTTGTTTTACCCCATGGTTACCTAAGTTTGATGCAACAAACATGGTGGTAGCAACAATGTCGGTTTGGGTGAGGTTTCGAGACCTCCCCCTTCCCTTTTGGCACCATTAGGTTTCAAATTATATTGGAAATATTTTGGTCAAATTCAAAAAAGCGGACCTAGGAAAAACATCAAAAAGTATATTTACTTTTGCTAGGATATGTGTAGAGATATCCCTTAGGAAAGTTATTCATAATTTTATTCTTATAAAACATGAAACGTTTCAGTGGACACAGGTGTTAGACTATGAGAATATAGCTTTTTGATGTCGAACTTGCTGCCAAATAGGACATTTGTACAATTATTTCCCATAAGAAAAAAAGGAATCAAAAAATAAAAGGAGGCAAGCCCCTAAGAAAAGGAGATGGTAGGTTCCTTATAGTTCAAAAGATGAAAAAGATGAGCTTGAAGAAAACCAGCCAAATGCAGAAGCACAAACTAAAACTGGTTTCTAATGAAATGGCAATGAAGGGGATAATTCAAGATCAACAGATGCTTCCCAGAAGGCTATTGAATGAACATAGATCACAGTACAAGAGCAACAAAAAATGGAGTTTCTTGTGGAAAAGGATTCAGGAGGCATAAACAAATCTCATGTATTTGAGAGTTCAGACTTCAAAAAAGATATCGTTCTGTAGACATATAACAATCAACTCGAAATAGTAACAGATCCTCCCAATCAAATATTTTTACAAAATGTGGAAAAAGAAAAGGAAAAAAGGAGAAGTTAAGTTATTTTTATCACAATTAGCCCCATAAAATTGATGTATTTTTTATATTGTTTCTTATTCGTATTGTGCATCAGCTCCAAGGCTGATATGATTGAATGCCTTTTAATCATCTTCATAATGTAATTTTGTTCCTTGTTTTCTAGGTTGAATAAATTATAATTTTTTTCTTCAAATATATAATAATTATATATATATATATATATATATATATAATTATATATATATATATATATATATATATATATATATATATGGCTTTTGGGTAGCTCAATTGGCAATGGTCGTGGAAATGAAGTCTCACTCAACCGGAAGTCTTGGGTTCAAATCTTAATGCTATCCCCCCGAACAAGGTGAGAAGTTGGACATGATGAAGATGTAGTCCTAGCAAGAATATATATATTTATAAAATGATTACTATAGTATTGCATTAACATACAGTGTATAACATTGTTACATGAAAATACTATTATATCTCCATTTATTACATTATTATTAATGCCATTAAAGTTATTAGTAATATGTTAATATTAATATTAATGTTAATAATGTTAACATTATTAATATTATCAATAATATAATTTATTATCAACAGTCCAAGTTAAAATTAATAATAAATCAATAGTTTAATATTAATATTAATACAATGAATAAAATAATTACTCCAATAGGAATTCTATTATGAGGTTTTTCCTCCCAACATTGTTGAGGATTTTTCATCCTAAATAGGTTTCTTGATCTAAGTGACAATAATCAATATTGAACATGTTTCTTGATCGTATTTCAATAATCAATACAGAGTGGTTTCCAAGTACTATCTTTATCATGCATTGTGATAAGAACTATGGCTTATTCAAAATTTCAACTACCATAAGCATCTTCTCCAAGTGCTACCGTGAATTTGTGTTCCTCAGCTCCCCCAACTTGTCCTTCCACAAGCCAAGCCACAAAGTGTAACAA
The DNA here is from genome assembly GCA_000404065.3 of Pinus taeda. Lineage (NCBI taxonomy): Eukaryota > Viridiplantae > Streptophyta > Pinopsida > Pinales > Pinaceae > Pinus > Pinus taeda. The sequence continues at coordinate 162,011 of APFE031514651.1, read as the reverse complement.
CAATAAATGTAAGGGTGCCTGAAGTTGGTGTTAAGGATATTCGATCAAAATGAATGGTTATTGATGGGGTCATCCCTTCTTTAAGCATGGTCATTCATCAACTAGAACCCCAACAACAACAAAACTCCCCTCCCCTTCTGTTGCGCCAAATGAACAACTTATTTCCCTACCCTAAGTGGCAATAATAAATATGAAGAAGGCACTACATCCTGGAAGGCTCATGCTCTTCTGGCTACCATGAGCCTCTTCTCCGAGTGATGTCATGAATTCATGTTTCTAAATTCCCCCATATTGCACTTTGACAAGCTGCAAAAATATTTGATGTAGGGCAAGGATGCTATCGTGATACCTGACATTAGTGCTGAGGAGTTTCGATATGAATATCTAATAATCAATGGGGCTATCCCTTCTTGCAACATTACCATTCATCAACTAGAACCATAGAAATAGGAAAACCACACTCCTCTTCTATTTTCCACATGAACTGCTGCTTTTCCTACCAGAAACACATGGTGCTAACAAGATTCAGGTTCCCTCATTGTCATCTAGAGGGAATGTAGGTTTTCAAGGTGGCTGACTAGCTCGTTTACTTTCAAAAACTTAAGGGGTTCAATGACAGCGTGTCCTTGCAGTTTACGAGATCGTGTTATGAAACCAGATCACAAAAAGATAGAAAAGAAATATAAATGCCTTAGAATTCATCCTCTTCGAGGGGGAAACCTCCTTTCTATTACACAAATGAAGAATTCTTGGATGATATAAATGACAAGACCTCCTTTCTATATATAGGAGTCTAAGGGGTCATAATATAATCAGATCCAACATAACAATAATAATGTAAGGGCACAATAATAACAATAGTGGGCTTCTATGAGGCACAATAATAACAATATAGGGACTACATGGGCACAACAATATAATAAGGGGGTTTTACTAATAACAATAAGGGGTTACACTAGTAGTACAGGGACCTAACATGACGTTCTCCTTCAAAAAGTGTTGTCCTCAATGCTTGAATAGTTCTAGATGATTATGTATAAAATTATTGTCCTCTCATGTGGAATCTTGAGCGGGCAAGTTTTTCCAATTGATGAGATACTCTGAAATTCATCGATTTCGTAGTTGTCGGGTTCTTGTTTCTATGATTGCTCCAAGTTACAATATGATTTTTCCTTCATCGTCAAGTTCTGGAAATTTTGTTTGAATTGGGATCTTCTCATTATGTAAGTTCACCATTTCTTAAGTGCATGTAGTCCTGCCAACATTTCCTTCTCATAAATAGATTTGTGTAAATACTTTCCTTTGATTGGATGACTTTCGAAAGAAATGGGTCTTTCTTCTTGCATTAAAACATTACCGATTCCATTTCTTGATGCATCATATTCCACAATAAATGTTTTTGTGAAGTCTAGCATAGCTAAGATCAGTGCCTGGCACATTGTCTCTTTAAGATGTTCAAATGCCTTTGTTGCTTCTGGAGTCCATGAAAATCCATCTTTCTTCAATATTCTTATTTTCTTAATGTCTTCAGTCTTCATTCTTATTTGATGATATCTTGAATGAAGATCCAACCTAGTGAAGTAAATTAATCCATGCAATTCATCCAATAATTCATCAATGACGGGAATGGGAAATTTATCTTTAATAGTGAGTTTTTTGAGCTCTTAATAATTCAGACACACGTGCCATGACCCATCCTTCTTGTGCATCAACACTACTAGAGCAAAGAAATAACTTTGATGAGGTTGAATTATACCAGCCTCCAACATTTATGCAACCATACGTTCAATTTCACTCTTTTGGGCATAGGGACATTTGTAAGGCCTTGTGTTTGGAGGAACACTTCCTGGAATCAAACGAATAGAATGATCATGATCACGAGTAGGTGGGAGGCATTTGGGAGTCTCAAATACCTTGGAATTATTGTCCAAGACTTTTTGGACATCTGGAGAAATAAATGATTTCGATGTGGGAAGCTCTAGTGAACATAATTGTGCAATTACACCTCATTTTTCTTTAGAAGCTTTGTGAGTCTGTTAGAGCTGATTATCTTTCCTGGATTCCCCGTGATACCCTTTACTTCAACTTCCTTTCATTTCAAAGAAAATTTCATGAAAATTTCTTGAAAATTAAAAGCTATTGTACCCAAGGATTGTAGCCATTGGACTCCTAGTACAAAATCGACACCAACTATTGGAATGGAAAGCATTGGGCTATTCAATACATCCTGTCCCATGGATAGCTTGATATTATGGCACTTTCCAGAGCAATTTATGGTTCCTCCACTTGCACCCATCACTTGACACTCTAGTGCTGGATATAAGAAGAAATTCAATTCCTTGGCTATCTTACTATGAATAAAATTATGGCTACTGCCCGAATCAATCAACACTATTACCTTTTTCTTCTTGATATATCCATCTATCTTGATAGTTTGAGGAGTGGTAATTATGGCCAATGCATTACAAGATATGGTTGGATTCATTTCTTCTTTCTCGATGTGATCTTTCACTTCTTGAACCTTTTTCTTCTTCATATGTCCTTATACATTGATAGTTTGAGGAGTGGTAATTATTGCCAATGCTTTACAAGTTATGGTCGGATTCATTTATTCTCTCTTTTGGGTTGGTTCCTGGCATATATCCACTTCTTTTGATGTTTCTTGATCCTTTTCTTCCTCCTCTTCACAATCTATGTAAAATAATTTCTTCTCATCACACTTATCACCTTTAGTGTATTTTCTATCACAAATGTAACAAAGCCTTTTTTCTCTTTTTTCTTCCAATTTTTGTGGTGTAAACCTTGTAGGGTGTGGAAGGCTAGGAGAAAAAAATCTTCCATATTTATAGTTGTGAGTGGCGAGATTCCTTGTTTCCATAATTCCTGGATATAGAAAGAAATTCAATTCCTTAGATATATTACAATGAATAAAGTTATGGGTACTTCCCGAATGAATCAACACTTTACATTTTTCTTCTTCATATGTCCTTCTATCTTGATAGTTTGAGGAGTGGTAATTCAAGCCAATGCATTACAAGATATGGTCGGATTCATTTCTTCTCTCTCTAGGGTTTGGTCCCGGTGTAATCCTCTTCTTTGACATTTCTTGTTCCTTTTCTTCCTCCTCTTCACAATCTATGTAAAATAATTTCTTCTCAGTGCACATACGACCTTTAGTGTATTTGCTATCACAATTGTAACAAAGCCCTTTTCCTCTTTTTTCTTACAATTGTTGTGGTGTCGACCTTATATGCTATGGAAGGTTAGGGGCAACAACACTTCCATGTTTATAGTTGTGAGTGGTAAGCTTCCTTGTTTCCATAATTTTGCTTTCCATTTTTCTTACCAACCTGAATCCTTCTCCAATGAATCAAGTTCCCAAAGACGAACCTCATGTTGAATATTATCCTTTAAAGTCCCTATGAAGATATCAATCATTTGCTTCTCTAGAATATCATTTACCCTTAAATTCAATTTTTGAAAGTCCTTAATGTGGTCTGCCATTGAACCCTTTTGCCTGAGATTTATCAATTGGCTAAAGAAGGTGTTTCTCTTTGTATTCTCATAATGTGTTATCATTTCCTCCGTGAAAATTGACCACGTGACAAGTGGTTTACGAGAACAAATCCCTTCATACCATAAAAATTGATTCGGTTCTAAATATAAATATGCAATACATACCTTTTGTAACAATTGCACCTCATCTAGATCAAAATATTGCTCCATCTATAGTATCCAATTTACTGGATCCTTGCCATCAAACTTCCCCATATCTCCTTTTCTTGAGTTTAGGAGATCAATCTTGAAATGGCTGTAACTATGTAATTTCGGATCTCCGAGTTCTGAAGTTATGATCTATGGTATCCCTTTGCATTCTCTTTCTAATGCCACTAGTATGATCAAAATTGGATTCTCCAAGAAAGATTTATGCACAATCTCCCAAGATGACCTGATAATATACCTCTTCAGAAGAGCGACCTTGTACGAAGTTCCACGTATAATTTTTACGATCTTCAGATCTGAAACAGATACATACTAATCTAAAGGCCGTCCTCTTGTGGTAAATTCTTACGAAACTTCAATATGATGCTCAGAAGGAAAGTTATGATGTTTTTCCCAAGGTCACCTGTTTGGGATGTAATTCGGGAGCCTACAGAGACCCTAAATATATTGGACTTTATCTCCAAACATATAGTGCAACAATATCTGAAATTCAAGCTCGAGCTTCAACAAGTTTTCATCTCAAATGGGTTTTAATTTCAGAGCCTAAAACTTCATATAAAAACAATTATAGCGAAAATTCTAGGATGACCTGTTAGAGATAGAATTATGGAGCTTACAAACACCCTAACTTCCTCAGATCATATCTCTGAAAATATACCAAAACAAGATCTTAAATTTGGACAAGAGGTTCAACGTGATTTCCTCTCATATGGGTTTATTTTTTAGTTTCTAAAACGTTCCATAAAAAAACATTATAGTGAACATTCCACGATGACCTGTTTAGAGCAGTGAAACCCTAGAATCCAAAGCTCTGATACCAAATGCTATGAAACCAGCTCACAAAAAGATAGAAGATAAATATAAACGCCTTAGAATTTAGCCTGTTAAAGGGGGAAACCTCCTTTGTATTATACAAATGAAAAATTCTTGAATGATACGAATGACAAGACCTCCTTTCTATATATAGGAGTCAAAGGGGTCATAATATAATCAGAGCCAACATAACAATAATAATGTAAGGGCACAATAATAACAATAGTGGAAATATATGGGGCACAATAATAACAATATGGATACTACATGGGCAACACAATATAATAAGGGGGTCACACTAATAACAATAAGGGTTTAGACTAGTAGTATAGTGACCTAACATATCCGTTTAGAAGTCCTCATATTTGGGGGAAACAAATTCCTCTTTGAGAAGCCATTATTGTGATGGTGAATGAGTTTCTTATGGATGGCAAGAGATGTAGGAAATAGATGGTTTCAAGTGGTTAACGATGGTAAATAATCCATCAATGAATTTTCTGGAACTTGAGGAAAATTTCGTTGACTTAGGGAAAAGAGTTAGGAGGATGTCCTTGACCTCTCCATTGTTAGAGGTTTCTTTCTACATTCAGTAGTACCTTACTTGTGAAAGAAGATAAAAGTTTCTCTAAATTTATAGTTTGAGGTTTCTCTCTGATATTTAGCATAATCACCTAATTATCTTACCCTTATTTTTGTCCAAAACCTTGAAATTAATGGCCAAGATAATAGGGTAAAGTTGTCACCCATTGTGTGTCACACCATGTATTAATACAATGTTAGTTGAATATGCCTTTTCCCTAGATCGACAAACATGGGATCAATATATTGTTGGGAATAAGGTGGGTATTATCACAAAGGAAACAAAATATATATAGGTAGAGGCAGTACAAATGATGGGAGGAAGAGGTAGTACAACCTAGAAATTATGAGGTTGAGGTTTTCGACACCTCTATGAAAGCAAAATGATTGTGAAAATGATGAGGATGAACACATTTTTTTGGCAGTGCAAAATGTTGTGAAGTATTCTAGCTGAATATAAATAGATATTTTCCCAATACAAGAAGGTTATGCTCAGCTTGAGCTCTTCCTGCAGTAATGTTTCAAAAGGAAGCATTGTAAAATGGTCAGGAGCTTGCCACAACATCGCAATTGACTAGATCTAGGGAATGAGAGTTCAATCGAGACATGAGGTGGGCCTCATGCAAGGGAGGCCCTTGAATGGGGTCTAGATGAATATTATTTGTTTTAGTTTTTACTTTTTGTTTTCTTAATTTACTATTTCATTTTGATTTAAAAAAAAAAATTAATGCCCTACATTTCAATTCAAGAAATTTTCTTCTGAATCAAGTTGGGAAAAATTTATCCTCTATTCTAACCTACCTCAATATCTCTTGCAAGTATTTGCTTCTTCATTTTTATTATCAAAACCATTACTCACTTTGTCTTCCAATTTAGGCATATGTTTGTTACTATCTAGAGGTGCACTTATAGGCATTGTAATCTTGCTCTTGTTTTCATTATCTATTTCAATAATACTACTATTTATGTAATGGGGGAGTTTTATTGGCCAATAAGACCATTATGGAAAATGGCAATGTTGGAATATTTTTTAACATGTTTCCTTTCACCTTACTCCTTCTAACTTAGTCCAATTTCTTTTAAACTTTCTATGAAAAAATAATTATGGGAAAAATGGTGGTTTTTGTTAGTTTGTTTAAAGTGCATTTGTTGGAAGCTTATGAATACACTTCAAAACGTGTACTCTCTTTAATTTGGTCTAAATCTATATCAATGGGTTCTCTGGCTATGATTAAGACACAAATGCAACAAGTATTCTCATGTTTATCCTTGACATCTACTGTAGATTATTTAAATCAAACCTAAATTTTTTTAACTTGGGTCATTAGTGCAACCTCAATCAATGCCACTTACTTCTTTGAATTTAAGCTCAAATCAAAAGTTGATAGCATGGTATTTTTTTAGAAAATCTAAGTCAATACCATTGGAATCTTTGAAATGAACCTTAAAACTAAGTTTGTCTCAACAATTATAGTTTCTTCTTCTATTGGACACTTCTATTGATTTCTTAGAATCAAGGTACAAATGAGTTTGTTTAATTAAGATTGGTTCTAGAAAGTGTAACTTTTAAAATCTATGGTGCTAGTAATATGTCCTTGAATATGATTTTTTCCTTACATCAGAATGACCTAAGTTTCTTTTTGTGAAGAAGTACACCCAACATTGTCTCAAGAACAAAAAAAAATGGGACTTTGCAAATCAATCAATTAGCACAAGGTTTCTTTTCGAGCAAGCAAACACGTTGCACAAAATTACAAATCTCCATCGAGAATAGCAATATAGATATTGTTTTTGCAACAACCGAAGTTGAGAACGACACTTAATAGTTAATATATGAAAAGCTCATATTCCTTTCATTTCGATAGTGATAGCGGGATGCATTTTCCCTAGGAAGAAGAAGTCAAACACAATAGCCCAGTGACTTTCTACTCAAAAGAGCTTGATTATAGTTCTACGAATTGTGAGAAAAATCAAGAGTTGAAGGTAAACCTATGGGGATGGAGTGGAGATTGAGGGAGTTCGAGAATGTATGAAATAAATTCATTCCCAAATGTCAAGACTCACTAGTGTCAAAATTGAAAACAGCAATAGCCATACCAACCATAGATTTCCAAGGATTTTTTCATGATAAGGCATAAAAGAAATGCAATTATTTTTAAACATGAATGGATTAATCTTGTACCATAAATATAGCATGCAGGAAAATTGATGCATTAATTGAGAAATGTATATTTCATCAATTGAATTTTTTAGCATATTGTTGGAGAGATACCACTGCCTTTAGAATTCTCATAGAAGTCTAGTTCCTCTGATCAATATCTCAAAGCCTAATTGATGTTTTCCTTTTGTTACATATTGAAATGCTAGTTAACCAATTAATATATAAGAAACACATTATAGAAGGAAAACGAATCTTAGGAACCAAGGAAGGAGGGAAGGTTGGGGATGTTAAAAATATTTTTACCCATAATTTTCTATTATGTCTCTGGTAGGGAGGGGAAGGGTTGGATTTAACAGGATAAAAAAGTTTCAAACAAGGAAAGAGGGTGTGTGAATAGTAAATGCACCTGAATCAAACTCTCTTTTCATACAAATTTTAAAAGAAATTGGACTAAGTTAGAAGGAGCAAGGTGAAAGGAAACATGTTAAAAAATATTCCAACATCACCATTTTCCATAATGATCCAAAGCTATACAGGCTAAAAATCAGGATTTTCATAGAAGACGGGTTGATAAACAGGGAAGCAAGGTGTCAACAGAAAGAGCAATGTGCAGAGAGTTTAGCTACATCAAGATTAGGTGGAGGTCCATAGGTTAACCAAGAGGTAGTGTATGTAGAGAAAGTTGTTCTCGCCAATTTGGAATGGAGAATCGATGCTTTAGAACAGGCCATACATGCATTCAATATGGAAAGCAAGGAATCTCGATTAGAATACAGAAATAATATGTTGCATTTGTTAGGAAAAATAAACAAAATTTATGCGGAGAGGCAGAGTAAAATTATTTCGCCAACCTACTTTTGCGCGGAGTCGCGGAGCTAGATTTCGCGCAACTACACAGAGACTTAAAAACACAATGTTCACACAGAGAAAAAAACGAAGTAGAACAGAGTGAGTTTGGAGCAACACAATAATAACTTGGATTGACTTCTAAAACATGAAAATACATTCACATAAGATTGCCTCTCATTCACCAAGTAAAAACAATGTTTACATAGATTTTCACTTCATGAGGAATAACACAGTAAAACAAGTAATTGTTGTGTTCACCTGCCCACCAAAACTTCCTATATTTCTTTCTTACATACAAAATAACTTTTAGGTACTTCTTTATCTCAACATACAAATTTTTACATTAATGCATGACACAACAAATAATTAATACATTTTTGTTGTTGAGTGTGATCAGAATCGCGCAGGTGTTTGTGGAGTATGGGCAATAATAATGCAGTAAATGCTTGCCCATATCTATTTACCAAAATACATTAAATGCCTTAAATTCTTTGCTGTGTTGAGGAATGGTTCCTGGTACCTTATTTTGGCTTCCGTCTTTCCATCTTCAAACAGAGATAAACAGAGGTAACCTGTGAAAATACTTCTCACAAGTATAACTGCTGTCAGGGTGTTTAATACAGTGGTTAGGATTAATATTTCCAATAGGTTTCATGCTCTATTCTATTAGATGCAGGAAAAAGACAAAGGAAAACCACTGCAGGTCAGAATTTTTTTGACGTTAATATTGGTCATTTGGGTAATTTTCCGAAGATCCGTTAATTGAAAATGAATAATCAACAAATATCTATAAGATGAAAATATTTTATCTGCAAAAGCCATATTTTTAAAAAAGTACTTAAATATTTCAAAAAAAATTTAAAGTACAAATTATTTATAATCCATGTTTTAAAAATAATCAAAATTCACCCAAGTTTCAAAGCTTCCCAGAAATTTAGAGCTCCATAAGGCAAGTGTTCCTAATTCCTATCTATCTGTGTTTGAAAAAGGATATCCAAATATTTATGATTTGATATTATATCCAAATATTTATGATTTGATATTATAAGAATTCTACAAATTCACCAAGGTTTCTAGGCTTGCTAAAAATTAAATCTCCTTCCTGTTGCAGGTGTTCCTAATTCCTATGTCTGTCTGGGCACATGTCAATTTCACATTGCCTTGGAAAATAAGGAATAATAATAAAGGTTGTTTTTCATATCTTGGATATGTTTCTTGCAAATCCTCTACTTTCTAGAATTGGTTTTGCACCATAAATGTGAAGCCTCTTCCTTCCTTAGGTTGCCTCCATAATTGAATGGTACATAGAATATAGGGATAGTATTCTTGTAGAGGTGCTGCCTAAGTTTACCCAAGCTTCTTTCCTCACAACTGAATATAATTTTAATGAATCCTTTATTCCAAATCCACCTTTCTCCTAAGTTTACCCAAGCTTCTTTCCTCACAACTACTGAATATAATTTTAATGAATCCTTACTATCCAAATCCACCTTTCTCCTAAGTCTACCCAAGATTCTTTCCACAACTGAATATGATTTTAACAGATCCTTATTTTCCAATTCCACCGTAAACTCAGAACAGGCCCAAAGATTGAAATAGATAGAGAAGGTTTATCAGGAGTCCCGAGATGAAAATACTAGGATTTATACACGCTATTATAAGGATTTGTTCAATTTTGATCCTTGTATGAGAAAGAAGTGAATGCAACCCTTGATGCCCACTGCAAAACCTCAAATGACATCAAGGCAAGAGCTTAATCGATCGATACCTCAGTCTGTTAATTTTGGACCTATTTTTCTTCCTCTAATAATGAGTTTTTAGCAAAGGAACCATAAGGAATTCATCAAACAATTGCATAATAAGAATTTTTTGTGCCTTGAATCTTGAAAAGAGTAGTTGATAATTCTTGTATGAATATTAGTGATTCGTTGAATCACCTGCTTTCGAGTTTCCTCATCTACAAGTGCTTAGAAACTATTTTCATAGCTTTAAGATTCTTCCAGGATTGTTCCCCTCACTTGTGGGACGTGAAATGGATTTGTAAAGATAGAAAAATGCATTTTCCTAGTCTTCTGAGCATAGGAAATTGTTCAAAATCTGATAGTCAATGGAAGGTGAAATTCAAGAATTGAACAAGAGGAAAAATTCACGACTTAAACATGAGGTGGAATGGTATTTTTAACTTATAGATTCACATTAAATTCTTCATTTTTTTTAAGTTTTTTTTTATTGTATCATGAATCTGATAGCATATAGATAATCATCAACAATACTTTACCTATATTTCCTATATATACAACCATATACTGTTGTATTTTTAGTTCATCAACATTAGCATATCTTAATCCTAGATACAACCATAAAGTAAAGCTAGTTGGTTTATAAGAAGACTGTTAAATCAAGAACAACTGGTGGATATGTTTCCCTATCAATTGTTTTGTATTATCATTTTAAAGTTCACGCACCTAAGCAACAATGAAATTCTAGATGTGGTGCATATATACTCTTTGATCGCCTATGAAGAATACGTACTTCTATGTTTCTATTTTTTTGGAATTCTCACAAGTACCTTCATTCAACTTGAGTATCCTGATATTTAAATTAATCAGGATAATTTTATTTTTTGTCATATAGATAGAATACTTTTGGAGAGAGGCAAGTATTTTAGGTCAATTGAACCATCCCAACGTTGTGTCTTTCTATGGCATAGTTGTAGATGCACTAAATGGGGCTCTAACAACTATCCTAAAGTATATGGTGAATGGATCTCTCGAGTAATTTCTAAGTAAGAAGGATAGGTAAGGACACCTGTACTTTTGGAAAATACTTTTTCATCTCCTCATTATGAAAATAAACTAAACTAATATGCAAGCCTTTAGCTTTCTGTGTGATAGTTCTCGTAAATATTGTCTAATTATATTACTAATGCTAACAATTCGCTAAAAACCATTTCCAGAATAATTGATCGACACAAAAGAGTCTTTATAGCCCGTGATGTTGCATGCGGTATGAAATATTTGCAAGAAAATAACATTGTCCACTTCAATTTGAAGTGTGATAATATTTTGGTTAATATGAAAAATCCTCATCGACCCATCTGCAAGGTATGTTGCATTATTAGGAACTCAAAAATTCTTGTCACTATTGCACATTTATGACCATGATTAAAATATTGAAAATTATTTGAATCTTGATGATGTTCCATATAACATATGGACACCTCTTTTGTCAATATGTTAGTTTCCACATTAGTAAAATGTAACCTTTGGTTTCCCCATGGTTTCTCCATGCTACTCACTGTTGTGGAAAATTTCAAATGTGTGTATAGTATTTCTTCAAGCTCCCAAGATAATTTCAAATGTGTATATAGTATGTCTTGAAGCTCCTATATTTTGGATATATATAATATGACACAAATCAAATATATGTTAAGTTGGTCTCATATTGGTGATCTGGATTTATCAAAGATAAAACAGTGAAAGTTGCTGTCTAGTGGTGTCTAAGTGGAAAAAGTGATAAGGTGACTGATAAGGTACTTTACCATTATTGTTCATGTTTATTATTTCATGGAGCTTGTTAGTTGCAGTGATTTTTATCATTAGAATTGTTTCCTCTCGTATTCATCATCAAGCTATTGCCTTATAAGTATATGTATAGTCATTTGGAATAGTCACAGGAACTCCTAAGACGAGAAGAGTCTTACACAAAAATGCATTATGGTGAAATAATAGGTAATAATTTGTCTTGTTATGTGGAAATTTTATGCTAATTATTGAATTAAACTGGAAATTTTCCGATAAATTTATACTTTATAAAAATGTTATCGAATATGGTTAGCATAAATACCTGGTTGAATTATATGAAATAATGTTTCTAAAATATTCTGAATGATATTAATTTTCATAATTTCTGTTCCTTTCTCAAAGGAAACAAAACTTATGATTGTAATGTTTTCTGAATATGCAAGGTAAATTGGTATTTTTTAAGAATCATTTGTTTGGCCTAATTTTAATGCCCACGACCTTGCAAAGACCTACTATATTTGAAATTGTTATTATTTCCAAGCAATTTTCTGCTTGTATCGCCATCCTATTTCAAGGAGGGCGATAATATTTATAATCCAATCCCATTATTTTTTTCAAATATGGCCCTTAAAATAACAACGCTTTTGATAATTGTTGCCATCGGGGACTCGAAAAATGCATACAATTACTAAATGGAGTCTGAAGGTATAGAGGAAGCAAAGAACATGACAAACTCAAAGTTTCTAGATCTCTCCTAGAGGTTCTAGGGTTTTTCAATAGACTTTTTTCTGCTTCATTCTCTCTTAGTCTTTTTTTCTATGTTTGGTTGTTAATTCCATCAATGTTATATGGTTGCAGACTTCTCTTGTTTGACGGTGAAGTTTTTATCTTCTTTGTTTGAAGTTCATTTCGAAAATTTTGGATATCTTCTTTAACGAAATTTATGTTTTCTGAAACTTTGTTGGTTTCCTTGTAACGAAATTTATGTTTTCTGAAACTTTGTTGGTTTCCTTGTAGTAATACTTTGTTTGAAGGATTTTTTAGTACTTTAACTATCTTCACCATTCTCGTACTTTGAATTTACTAAAAAGTAACTAAATTGCTTGAAAATGTTGTTTATGCTAACTACTCTTTCTATGGAAAGCACTTTCTCTCAGTTGGAACTCTATTATTTATCATATTGATTTTAGTTGTGTTGTACATTGATGGAAACTATCTATTTTTTTTTTTAAATATGTTTGAGGATTAACATCTGATGCAAAGTGTGAGATCTTGAGGCACGAAATTTTTTAAGCTTCTTCAACGAAACATTTATGCATTTTCTTTTAGGTTTCATATTTTGTCAGCAATCAATTTTCGAAGGAGTTAAAAATTTGTTGCTTGAATTAGTTTTTGCTCTATTTTACATATTACTATAATATCTTAATGATGATGGAATTTCAATGCAGTTTACAAACCATAGATGTTTTTCCACCTAGCACTCGTTGTTACAATTAGTTTATCTTAAATATGAATTTTTAAATAGCTAAATATTTACTCTAGAACAATGCGATATTTAGGTTTTAGAGTTCGAAGTGTATATGACAATAATATGGGAATGGGTTGTTACAACTAGTTTATCTTAAATATGAATTTTAAAATAGCTAAATATTTACTCTACAACCATGTGATATTTAGGTTTTAGAGTTCGAAGTGTATATGACAATAATATGGCAATGGGATTGAAACTTAAAAGACTTAATATCCATCAATTCAATAAAGATGCATTTTGGCAATGAAAGAGTAGAAAATACATGAGGACCAAGGTCAAATAGGTGCACAAGAAGTTGTAAAGCACAATAGGATCAATGTTTTACCCTCTTCTTTTGCTTATTATTTCTTGTTTTTACAATGGCTTCTTAGTTAGCAAATGTGATTCTTATTTATTGAGATATTATTTGGTGATGTTAATACAAACTTCTAATTCCTCAAGATGCACACCTCTTCTTTCTATATCTGGAGTTCTAGATTGTCTTTTCTAACATGTAAAAGAATGTTTCATGGGATTTATATTCTCATGAACTATTGGCAATTCCATCCACTACTAGATCGTATCTATTTTGTTCAAATAGAAATTATGTAAGTTCTTTTTATTTATTGATATATTGTTTTGTGATGTTAATACAAGTGCCTAACTCCTCTAGAAATACCCATTTTTCCACACCCTTGTTTCTATATTTCAATTATGAAGCTACAACTATTAATATTTCACAGATAGGTAAACCTCGAAGTCAACCTATTCATGTTTCAAGAGAATCAAAAAAGAAAACATTTTGTTCTAGAGAAGGAAATGAATTGTGGGAAACTTTGTTTTTATGCCTTTCTTTATTTAGCTTTGGTGTAGTCATGATTAGGGAAACTGGGTATCTTATAGGTATGATTCCATTTATATTGGTATTTTGGCTTCCATGATGATGCAGTACCCTTTATATGTTGATACACAGAGAGGGTGTTTACTTAACCACTCATTGTATTATTATGATTTTTGTTGCATATAGGAGGATGTTTTCTTATTGTTACATACAACGTGATTTTCACTTTAGTGCTTGTTGTCTTTTTTATGATTTGTATTTTAGAAAGAGACTACTTCTAGGTGTTCTCAAAGCAATGATAGTCCACATCAATGAAGTGCATCATCTTGTTCAAGTAGTGTAAATACTTTCTCAAAATGACGGTCATCCTCAGGTCCAAGTGCTAGTGTGAGTCCCACTTTGCAATCTCTAACACCTTAAGATAGACCATCTTCACCAACATCCAAGCCTTCCACACCATCTACAAGGTCCATAACTCCAACACTTCAATGATATAGCCCTAGATATGGTAGTTCAATGGGAAGGGGTGCATCTTCATCTTGGAAAGAAAATCATCCTATGCCCTCCTCTCAAAAGCTACAACCTTGGCAATCAAATATTCCTAGATTCACTGCAGAGCATCCTCCAAATATTCTTACATCAATAAGTGATCAACCCGTAACAAGGACAAGAGGTTCATCTCTTGCATCAAGGCTTGGGATGTCTCTTGCATCAAGGCCTAGAAGTGAGGTTAGAAATATATCGAGGTGACAGTCTGTTTCCCCAATAGTTGTAGGAAGTGTGATCTCTTTGAATATCCATGATCATCATCATTTCATCTCCCAAAGTAAGGGATTTGCAGTTTTATCTTGTGAGAATGAGACAAATTCCACTCAGTGTACATTTTCAGGAAAACAATTGCATGCAATGTAATCATGGTAAATCGGAAATGAACATGGAAACAAGAAACATATCCAAATAACATAATTCAAAAATTCTCTAAAAAATCCACAAGATCAATATCAATAATTAATATTTCACCAAGTTTTTTTCCAAACATATCCTTTGACTCTACATTGTTCCAAATGGTATGCCTCTTACCCTGGAGTGATATTTTTTTAAGCGTGAAATAATCTTGTTAGCTCTACCTTAATTGGTTTCCATATTCATTGTTTGAGACAACACTATTTTTTTTATCTCTTAACTCTGGTGTTTTCATGCATTTACATTCTATTTAATCCATGTAAAGTGAAATCTTGATGAAATTCTTTACAACTGATAAGATTGGGATATCAACATCAGTTCTCACATGGAAGCAAGAATTGCCTACTTTTGGGTTGTTTCGATTTTGCTTTCCACATTTGTTGATCTTGTTTTGAGGCTTCAAGTTCAAACATATGCACTAAAATGTAGTTGACATCTGTAAGAGCCCTGACGAAAATTCCATGTAATAAAAGTTAATAGAGGCAAAATAAGACCAGAGTTAAGGGACACTGATTACAAGATGAATATTGGCCAAAGTTATCCTAGTGGGCATCACTAGAGATGTGTTTTAGCTAAGGAAAATTAGCAAAGCCTAAGGAAAAGGCATTAAAAGGAAAAAAGGCATTTTTGGCACATTTATTTAGGAACATAAAGGAAATTAGGAGAAAATTAAGGAGAAGGGTCATAGGTTGCATGTGAGGAGGAAATTGAAGGAAAATAATGGAAAATGAAGAAAATGGAGGCCTCATTAATAAAAAGGCTTCTGAGGATCAGTTGGTAATCTTTGTTCAATTCAAGTTTTGGAGCTCTCTTTTTATTCTCTCTTTCTCACTCTTGGTCACAGAGTTTTCTTGGAGCACTCTAGCTTTGGAGTAAGGAAGGAAAAGAAAGCAAAGGGAACAGAAGGAAATAAATGATCAAGGAAGGAAAAGTAAGATCAAAGAGATTCAAAAGGAATACTTGTAGGTAACCTTTTGCATCTATGATTTCCTAGTTGGTTTGAACATGCATGGATTTTCATGCTAGTGTATGGTTCTCTTGTTGTCGATGGCTTGATTCTCTCAAGTTATGACAATGGTTTTCAGCCTAGCCTTGCCTTTTTCTAGATGCCATGGTATGTTGGGATGTTTATCTTGGTTTTGAGCTTTGGTTTTCTGAATGGATTTTGGAATCCAGGGTGGAGGTGGTCTCAATTTTCATCCCCAAAGACATAGGAATCCCTTGACTTATTTTGGTGGGTTACATGGTAAACATTGAGGGAGGAGTCTCAGTTTAGGGCCTAGTGATCGGGGTTTGAATTGCGGTAAAGCCTGAGAGACTAGTCTCAGTTTAGGGCCTAGAGATCTAGGATTGGATTGTGGTAAGAGACAATGAGATGTAAAATTCCTCAAGAATAGTGATGGATTTCGGATGGCATTCCAAGTTCGGTTTGGTTGTGATCGAAGTACTAGTTTTGGTGTGATCACGGTTTCATGAGGGTGGAGGTAGTTTAACCTCTGGAATCCCTTGGTTGTTCTATGAGATCCCACACTCATGCTTGGAATATTACATGGGGGTGATTGGTTGAAAGAGATATTTGGTTCAGCCATGTGCATGGTCGTGTGGTACATGGAAGTCCAAAACCTGGTCGGATTTTCCTATGATTAATAAAAGATAAGTCTTCTTACTTTTGTACTTGTTTATATGTGGATTTAATGGCTATCATATCTTTGATATTTATATGGTTTTATACTAGTTATAAGCTTGGTTATATGACTGGTTCATGTCATGGTTATTTCATGCATTTACTTGTAATTATTAAATGGATGGGTGTAAGACCTAATTGATGTTATAAAAGCTCAATGGAGAAGGTGGTGATCCTTTTGGTTATGTTTCATAAGTCCTTTTAGTAATTCATGCTATGTCTTGTATCCTAGACCTGTAGGTTGCATTGATGCCAGATGTTTGACAGAATGTCAGTCTTGGATGGGGATGCTCAGGCCTAGCCCTGAGGTTGATCTTGATTTGTTTATCTTGTCATCATGTCTTTGATGGATTTTAGAGGTTGTAACAAGCTCTGGGCAGAGATCGAGATTCTAGGCTAGAAAAGTGGCTCAAACCTTGGGGACACTGGCATTAGTATACTCAAAAGAGTCCAAGGAAATTGGCACCTAGTTCTCTGAGGGTGAATTTGGGTTCTAGACATTTTCATGCCTATAGAATGAGAGAGACCAGGGGTTAAAAGGCTTAAAACATCAGTGGGCCTCAAGGACATGATGTTTGAGTGGTTGACATGTATCGTGAGGGTGTTATTACTGATGTGGATGGGTTTGTTTTATATGTTTCGTCGATCCCATTTCCTTAAAGTCGCCAAGGAGGTTGAATCCCTTATAGTGACCTCTCTTGTTGCATGTTTAACCCATCTAGTTGGTTTCTTGGGTAGACTTGGGAGGACGGGGTGTTATAGATTGGTATGAGAGCATGCTTGTACTCCCCTTGGGTGAATATGTTAGCCATGCATGCACATCATTTGCATGTGTGTCTCTTACACTTGCATTCCATGTGCTTGTTGCATTGCATCATGTTGATCATGGTTGTAGCAAGGTTTTCATGAGGAACTTGATGTTGATTTTATGGGATGCATCATCATAATTATATGAATGGTTACATGATTATATGTAGTTGGATTACATCCTTGTATGTTAGGTTGTCATATTTGTTGTTTGATTACATGTATTAGTCTAGTAGTTTGGTTACAATAATTGATTGGTTATGCTCGACTGCTTGCATTTATGTGCATGTGTAGTTGATTAGGAATTTATTATGCATGTTGATAGTTGCATATGGAAATGTGTACATGGAGTAATGGCTTTTGTCATGCATGAGGTCATAGCATGCATTTTTTATATGGCCTTGCATTGATGACCAGACCCTAACTAGAATGGTGTTTATGTGTGGATACACTTATTCGATATATGTCTATATGTTGTTATGATTATGTTCTACATGTATCACATTTATTCGAGGATCTTGAAGACAAGGTATCCTCCCCAAATTATGCTAAGGTACATTGGTTTATTGTTATTTGGTTTAACTGACAAAGTATGATTTGTAGGAAAGAGATCAAATGGCTAGCAAGGTGGTAGAATACATAGAACCTCCCTATGCATGAGATGGGCAGCATGGTATGGGGCACTCTTCTGACTTGGCAGAAACATTGAGAATCCTGAAGGAAGAAATAAGGAGTTGCAATGCAAGCAATGAAAAAATCATGTAGGAACAAGAGAAACAAAGAGAGGTGAATGCGATACTACTTCAGAGTTTGTTAGAATTGCAGCAACAAGGACCACTTTGGATCAACCATGGATAGAAGGAAAAAACTAATGAGGCATATGGTAGTAAGTGTCCAAGTAAACATCGGTCAGATAAATATGACACGATCAGAGATGGCAGGTTGTTGGACACTCTAGGTAGGAGAGGTGAACAACACATGTACTATTCTAGTCATGGATTTGACAAGCATCTTGATCATCATCATTATCATCCTTACAGGAGGAGTGATAGGGGATTATTTCGAGATGATTTTAAGAAGGAAAATCCACCTACCTTTGATGGAGAGATGAATAAATCACATGATGCAAAGGCATGGTTGCTTGGTATGAAGAAATTACTCTGATTGCATGATTATTCAAGAAACATGAAAGTAAAGATAACCACTTTCAGTCTCAAAGGTAAAGCGAATATTTGGTGGGAAGACGTGAAGAATTTCAAATGTATACATGAGGATGACTATACTTGGCATGCATTTGAAAGGCTCCTCAAGAAGAAGTACCTGTCAGAGAGGAACTATGATGACAAAGCTAAGGATTTTTATGAGTTGTAGATGAGTTCTATGACAGATGAGGAGTACACTAGCAGGTTTTTGGAGTTGTTGAGATATGTTCCTTACCACAGGGAGAAGAAGGCTAAGCTTCATAGATTCATGAGTGGATTTCTAGTGGCGTAAGGATACTGGATTGAGTTCGATGAGCCTATATCGTTGGAGGAGGTCATTCAAAAGTTGAAGCATTATTATGAGCAGTCGAAGTGAAAACTTGAGCCTAAGAATGACTTGGAAAAAATGAGAAATCTAAAGGGAAATCACCACCAAAGAGAGGAATACCTCAACATGCAAGTGAGAAAGAAAATCCATTGCCTTACAAGAGATTCAATATAGGTGAGAAAGGACATGGAAACTAATATGCTAGAGGGGGTGGTAGGGAACCATTGCAGTGTTGGATATGTGGCAAGGATCATTGTAAGAGGGGTTGTATGTAGTATCAAAGCGGTAGTAGACCCTAGATCTACAGTGCTCAGGAGAAGAAGATAGTTGTTGGTGTTGGTCATAGAATTTCTTGGATCTATGCAGCTGTGGACAACAGTCAGGTCGATCGTCAGGAATCTATCATTGAGATGGATGGTAATCTTTGTGATCAAGTTGTCTCCATTTTGATTTATCATGGATCTAACTATAGTTATATTAATCCTAACCTGGAGGATAAATGTGGTTTGAAAAAATAAGTGCATGAATAATATTGGTTGGTACAGTTGGCTACAAGTACAATGAAGTGAGTTCACCATTGGATAAGAGCTTGCGCATTTGATTTAAATAGTATGCCTATAGTAGCACATTTGAATGTATTTCCATTGGGATCATATAGTATGATTTTGGGTATGTATTGGCTATACCTTCACAGAACCAAAGTGGATTTCTTCGACAGGGCCATTGAGTGTGTGGATGATAGTGGGGAAAAGAGGAATTTGCAGGGGAAGAAAAATCCTACATCAGTGAGGATGGTTACCGCTATGTAGGTTAAGTGTAGTTGCAGAAAAGGTTGTTTGATGTTTGTAGTACACATTTCTAGTGACAAGGGTAAGGAGCTTGAGGATGCAGATGTGTTAAGAAGGTACCCAATTTTTCAGCATTTTCAGGATGTATTCCCGGAGGACATTATAGAGTTACCACCTCACGGGGAGGTAGACATTTCTATTGAATTGGTTCCAGGAGCAGCTCTAGCATCAAAAGCACCTTACACGATGAGCACACCTAAGCTGGTTGAGTTAAAGTTGCAGTTGAAGGAAATATTGGACAAGGGGTACATTAGGTTAAGCATATCGCCTTGGGGCACATCAGTGTTCTTCATGAAGAAGAAAGATGGTACTATCAGTTTATGCATTTATTACAAGAAGCTAAACAAAGAAATGATCAAGAATAGGAACCCATTGTCGAGGATTGATGATTTTTTCGATCAGCTGAAGGGATCAACAATGTTCTCTAAGATCGACTTGAGATTGGGATACCATCAAGTACGCATCAACGAAGAGGACATCTTCGAGATTGCGTTCAAGACCAGGTATGGGCATTGTGATTTTGTTTTTGTTTCATTCGATTAGACTAATGCTCCAGCTACATTTACATGTCTGATGAATAGTGTGTTCCATCGTTATCTAGACAAGTTTGTTATTGTATTCATTTATGACATATTGCTATATTCCAAAAATGAGGAAGAGCAGGATGAGCATTTAGCAGCAATTTTAATATTTCTATGAGAGAATCAGTTGTATGCTAAACTTAGCAAGTGAAGCTTCTTTCAGACTGAGGTACATTACTTTAGGCATGTTGTCTCTAAGGATGGCATAGAAGTGGATCCAAAAAAGATAAGGGCTATCATGGAGTGGGCAGGTCCTAAGAATGTGGGTGGGGTGTGATTGTTTATGGGATTGGAAGGTTACTATAGGAGGTTTACCAAGAACCTATCACACATTGCATATCCTATCACATCATTTCAATAGAAAGGTAATAAGTTTGAATGGACAGAGGAGTGTGAGGCTAGTTTTGAGCAACTTAAGCATTTGTTGACACATGCACCAGTGCTAAAGATTGTGGATCTAGAAAAGGAGTTTGTAGTGTGTACAAATGCTTGCAAGAGAGGACTTGGTGGAGTTATCATGCAAGAAGGACATGTAGTGTGATATGAGTCACATAAACTAAACACTAGTAGAAAATGACTAATTAATTGCTAAAAAAACGACTAAAAGTTGCATATAAACGATTATTTTTTAGTCAGTGACCAATAATAGCTAATTTACAGTATCTTATAATGCGACCAACTTTTAGTCATTTTTAGCTTAGTCATTAATTGGTTGTCTCAATTTTATTGTCTAGTAGCATATTTAGTCATTGATTTAGACATTAATTTAGTCATTAATTTGGTCGTTAATTCAGCCATTAATGTGGTCCTTAAATTTATCCATTAATGTGGTCATTGATTTAATCATTGATTTGGTCATTAATTGTCACAATTAATGACCAAATATACAACAAATATGTTACTAAAAGATCACCCGAGAAAACCAATTAATGACAAAATAAATATGACCAAAATGTTGGTCGTGTTATGAGATACTGTAAATTAGACACTAATAGTCATCTATATGCAAATTTTAGTCATCGTTTGAAACCAATTAATGACCAAAGATATATGACTAAATTTTAGTCGTGTTATAAGATATTGTAAATTAGCTACTAATAGTTGTATATATGCAAAATTTAGTCATCATTTGTAATCACAAAATTATCATTTGCATTAGTCATTTATATTTTTTGGTAGTATCATATTCATTATATAAATTACTACTTTAGTAGTTTATATTCATTTCATTGATTTTCATTGACAATCATTATAAGCAACTAATTTAGTCATATATTCATTTTATGTGTTCATCATTAATAAACATAAATTTCTAATTTAGTAGTTTTAGATTGATTTTATGTTTTCATTATTAATCAACATAAATTAATTAGTATGATTTTGCAACTAAATTAAAAAAAAAATGGCATACAATGTACATGTTCATATAATATGAAAACGAAAAGTTACATATGTTAATTACAATACTAAGTAATATCAAGTGCAACTATAAATAGCCACAAGGGTCAGCTCAGTCGGTCAAAAACCATGCCTCTCCATCGGGAGGTCACAGGGTCGATTCTGCCCCAAGCCCATGGGGTTAGGTCTTGCCAGTAGGCCAAGGGGCGATTAGCCCAAATTTTCCTGTGGATGTAGCAACCACTCACTGACCAAGGTGTTTGTGAACCACAATAGAAAAAAAAGAAGAAAAAAAAAGTGCAATTATAAATAATTCCATCCACATAACTTATATTATATAAAGTGTCAGGCATTACAATATGAGTTTCCAACTTAATATTGGTTGGAATACAATTCACACATGAAATAATGTTTCATCACTTCAAAACATTATCGTTTTGTTGCCAAGGAATTGTAGGTGAATTCACCAACTCTGAAGATTTGACCATTAGTATTTATGTGTGTCTTATGCAGGGTATTGGCTCTATGGGTACCACTAGACCATTTCTCTTCTCTTTCTCTTTAATTTTCATTTTGTCGCTCTAGTGTTATTGTTCTCGTCTTTCTTCAATTCCCGCTTCTTACCATCAATATTGAGTTCCTTTCCTGAAAAAATAGATACAATGCAAAGTATAAGACATGAAAGTCAATGAGCACTGAAATATAAACTAAAGTAGACTATAAAAGATCTATATGATATATACCTCAACATCAGGAATATTGTTAATGCCATTTTTCCCCATAAAAGCAAGAAACTGGAACAAGTTTTATTTAGTTGGGCAATAGTGACCACTATGTGGCTAGATGACCTATATAAACAAAGAAAATAAAACATCACCATAAAATAAATGTTGCACCTACTATTTTCTCAGTGTACAACATTTGTTCATGAAATGTTATCTTTAGCTAAAGTAATAAATGCAAATAGACGCACACATTTCTATCCCAATATTTTGAATTCCCATGCTTATGGTACATTGAAATTTTGATTTTATCCAACATAATCAAACACATCGGAGCTAGCAATTTCTATTAAGAATGTTTCATTCTTCACTTTTGTAGTTGTATCGTTTCCTCTAATTGTGTTTAAGAAGCAGTGACACTTCAACAATAAAACTAGTTAGTAGAAATCTAATGGGTGGATCAAAGTATTGCTGACACAAGATTACAACAATAAACTACAAAATAATAAGACAAAACTTTGTAAATTGTGATACTAACAGGGAATATAGCTTCAACATAGTAATCTCCAATTATCAGTGTACCATTCCGGGATGAAAAGAATACAATTCCTAGAAGCCAACAAATTATGTATGCCCCTTGTTTTCCCTGTAATTAATTGAGCAAGATTAGCACATGCTAGAATCATTGAAATGATTCTATAAATATTCAAATCAAACTTAATGTTACTCATTCATTTTTCTCTAATGCAGACAAAATTGAATATGCTAACATGTTTTTGAGTTGGAGAGTTATGTGATTCATTGTGTCCAAAATCATTGCTTATTGTCATCACTATTTTTATTAATGATAATGCAATGGGCCTATATAATATTTGATAAAAAAAAAACACATTTTTCAAAATATATTCCATTTTTCTAATTCAAAACTGAATTTCCTTCTAGTTTATGGCGTTCAAACAAACTGAAATCTTTTTCCTTTAACAATTCATTGTTGTAATATATTACTAAATGAGGAGCTACATAATGAAGTTATTAGTGGTTGAATACTAATAAATCACAAATACGTACAATAAATAACACCACTATGTCCTAGGCATGCCAAGTCTTTATCCTCTTGGTTGGAAATATTACTTCTTGAAAACAACATATTTGACAGAGAAAGTTTCTTAAACTAACCAATTCCAATGTATCCAACAACAACGACATTTCTATTGGCATGCCCTCAAAATGTGTGGAAGTATCAAACACGTGTCCTGCACTTCCCTATACACACTCCTCTTTCTACACGTCTTCATAGGAATCCCTCAAGTTCGATACTCTTGTAAGTACTGCTACAAAGTTATAGCTCTAAAGGCACTCAGATTTCAAATAGATGAATGTATTGTATCTTGGTTCTAAATGATAAACAAAGTGATGGAAGCATAATGGAAAAATGGATGCAATTTGTGGTCATCAATTGGAAAATGAATTAATTACTCTCAATCCTAGTAATTTTGATACTACTTAAGGTTTCATTTGCAAGTTCTATCTCTCTGGCCTCAATTAAAAGACTGCAAAATTGAGAAAACTAATGAACAACTAATTTTGGTAGTGCTCTCTATGTTAGGCAAGTTTTATTTAATGTTTGTTTCCACATTTATATTGAAATCAAGATGCCTTGTGCCAAGATTTTGTGAGTTTACCTGCTTTTAATGCTTTTACGGAATAACTACTTGCAAGCAGGATAAACTCATTGAAATGGGTGCTCTTGTCTGTGGAATTTTTATAGCTATCTCACCTTCAAATTCAAGAATACAACATAAAAATGCATCTAAGGGAAACAAATGAAAACTACAAAGGAGTGTTAAATTTTCAAATCCCTCACTGAAACAAGATTTTTAAGGAAAGAATAGACCTCTTAAATGTGCTTTTTATGGAAAGGTAATTCAAAATCTTGTTTGTAGAAATTGGTTGCCTTCTCTTTATAAATGAAGAAATGCAATTTAATTGTCAATCTATCTTCTTTTGGAAATCATACAAGAAATGCTAAACCAATCTCTGCTATTTCAAGTTTCTTCTTACCTAAATGGATAATTGATTATGGAGCAACTCATCACATGGCTGCACCTAAGAATTTGTTTGCTTCCATTAATTCATGCAATACAGGGCATATCTTTATGGGAAATGGGCCTATATAATATTTTATCAAAAAACATATTTTTCAAAATATATTCCATTTTTATATTTCAAAGCTAAATTTCCTTCTATTTTATGGCATTCAAACAAATTTAAATATTTTTCCTTTAACAAATCACTATTGTAATATATTATTAAACGAGTAGTGACGTAGTGAAGTCTTTAGTGGTGGAATACTAATAAATCACAAATACATGAAAGAAATAACACCACTATGTCCTAGGCATGCCAAGTCCTTATCCTCTTGGTTGGAAATATTACTTCATGAAAACAACATATTTGTCAGAGAACTTTTCTGAAACTAACCAATGCCAGTGTGTCCAACAATAATGACATTTATATTGGCGTGCGCTCAAAATGTGTGGAAGTATCAACCACGTGTCCTGCACTTCCCTATACACACTCCTCTTTCTTCGTTTCTTCATAGGAAGCCCTCAAGTTCGATACTCTTGCATGTACTGCTACAAAGTTCTAACTCTAAAGGTGCTCAGATTTCAAATAGTTGAATGTATTGTATCTTGGTTCTAAATGATAGACACAGTGATCGAAGCATCATGGAAAAATGAATGAAATTTGTGGTCGTCAATTGGAAAATGTATTAATTACTCTCAATCCTAGTAATTTTGATACTACTTAAGATTTCATTTCCAAGTTCTATCTCTCCATCCTCAATTAAAATATTGTAAAATTGAGAAAAGTGATGAACAACTCATTTTGGCAATGCTCTCTAAATTAGGTGAGTTTTATTCGGTGTTTGTTTCCACATTTATATTGAACTCAAGATGCCTTGGGCCAATCTTTTATGAGCCTACTTGCTTTTGATGCTTTTATTAAACAACTACTTGTGAGCAGGATAAGCGCATCGAAGTGGGTTCTCTTGCTTGTGGAATTTTTATAGCTATCTCACCTTCAAATCCAAGGATACAACATAAAATAGCATCTAAGGGAAACAAATGAAAAGTACAAAGGAGTGTTAACTTTTCAAATCCCTCACTGAAACAAGATTTTAAGGGAAATAATAGACCTTTTAAATGTACTTCTTATGGAAAGGTAATTCAAAATATTGTTTGAATAAATTGGTTGCCTTCGCTTCAGAAAAGAAGAAGCATAATTTAATTGTCAATATATCTTCTTTTGGAAATCATACAAGAAATGCTAAACCGATCTCTGCTATTGCAAGTTTCTTCTTTCCTAAATTGGTAATTTATTCCGGAGCAAACCATCACATGGCTACACCAAAGAATTTGTTTTCTTCCATCAATTCATGCAATACCAAGCATATATTTATAGGAAAATCTTTGCCTTTACCTCTTCAAGGAAATGTTCCATTGAGATGATAGATGACATGATCAACAATGTTATATATGTTTCTAATCTTTCAACTAATTTTCTCTCAATTTATCAGATTACAAATTTTGTTTCAAGGAAAACAATATTGTTTACTCTTTACTTTTGTTTTATGAAATTGAGGACCCTTCACAAATTGTTGCCATAGGGAAAGTGGATCATCATGCACACTTGAACTTATTTTCTCATTTTTTAGTGGAGCCTCCTATCAATGTATTACTTGGTCACTCAAATGAGTTAACTAAATTACGACATGAGATTTGGTCACTTAAATTCTTGCTATGATTATCAACTAAGTAAACTTTGGTCACTAATCTTATGTTTATTTCTCTTTTTTATGGTGTTTGTACTGGGGGTGTTCTTGGCAAGAATCCTCAAGGTACTTTTGTTAAGGACAAATATTGGAGAGATTCTAAAGGTCTTCAAGTTGTTTTCAATGATGTTGCGAGTCTTATTCCTACCTCGTCATTTCAAAGGGCTCATTATCTGCCTACATCCATTGATGACAACTTCAAACAAACTTGGGTCTACTTTTTAAAGAACAAAGGTGAGGCTTTTGACACTATTCTTGAAGCAATCTGGAAATGTTTATCAAATGTTTGCAGAGAGTTAGAGATATAATGGTATTGAATATTTCAACCTCAAATTCGAAGACTATTTTGCACTAATTGTATTCAGTTGCAACATATGGTGCTCTACGGCCCACAAAAAAATGATCTTCCCTCTCTTTTTCAACTCTTATAAGCATTTTGTACATGGGTACCTATCATGGCCATGTAGCCGAGACCCATTTTTGGAATTTAGCCTCCTTTTTAATACTTGCCTAAGTTTCACTTAAGGGGTTTGTTACTGTATAGACAATTGTACGTTAAGTTGGGTAAATCATTAAATACTTGTATACTTGGCAACTATCCTTCTTAAATGCTGGACTCCTCAGAGGTTGTAATAAATAGAGGGCTTCCCCTTGTATTTCTCAACAACAGATCTAATAGATGCAAAATTATCTTGTTTCTTCTATTGGCTTTGAGTCTATGTTAATATTTTCTTTTTTGTTGTCTATATTGAGTTTGACCATGTTATGATCTTGCTCTATCTAGTTTGATTCCATATTAGTGGAGGCTATTGAATTTTTAGGTTTTCAGATTTCTATATTTCTTTGACATTACTTTTTTCATATATTCTAGAAATATTTGGAGCATGTTAGCAGGTGCTAATCTGAGCCCTCTGAGACAATTCAACATTTCTCTTGTATTTGGGTTGAAGTCGTTCCATTTTTCAAACTCTCTATTAGGCTTGCAATTGTAGATTCACCAATCAATACATGAAATTCAAGGAAAATTACAGAGGGTATTGATAATGAAGTGGGTGTTATATAGGGAAAAAATGGAGGGAATCTAATATTCAGTTTTCGGTACTTCCACTCTGCCAGCATTGGCAACAACAATGATTATCATAAACTTTATTAATTGGTTACTTGAATTGGTTATCTTTTAGGTGCTACATCCATCTTCCTCTTTTCTGGCTTTCGATCCCCATTCATACTTTATTCTCTTTGAAGTTATGAGCTTTAGACTCATTCCTTTGAATCTTGAGACCCTGAATATGTAGGTCAATCTTTGAGTTTTTTTTTGCAGTAAGAACTTATAGGTTTTCTTAAAGCTCATGCTCCTGATGTTCGCATTTGAAATTCAATATTCAAGCACAAAAACCTTGTTTTTTAGAGCTAAGACTTGCTCAGGCAGAATTACCAATTGGGTTCTCTCCTATTTTGCAACCATTACTCTCATGAAAGTATTTGAGTGGTGGAAATGAATGAGAAAGAGATCTCTCTCTAACCACAAACCCACTTTTTTCAATTTGAATGCTTTCAAATCCTTGCCATATCAGCTCATAAATAGGGAAGTCATATTAGACTGTCTTTACATTCAATGAATTTGAAGCTAGATCAGCCCCCTTATTTGCAAAAATACTAGTCACCTTAAACAAATGCCTAGTGGGTGAGGATACAATCCTGTCAAAAAAATTATTTTCCCATCAAGTAGTGCCTTTAGTTTCCTAATGCTGATGGACTATGTGCTACTACTAACAACGTTGTCTATGAGCCTAGGGTGAGCTTGTAATCCCCATAGCATTTTGCCATGACTAAGTCCAATTTTTTTTTCTTTAATTAATTTCTAGAGATAACATATAGTGGATTTAATGGCAATTTTTGGTCATCGAGAGTTAATTTTTGTCCAAGCACCCCACTTAAAGATATTTTATTAATTTGGTTAAAGTGGTCCATGATTAGTTTCGAAATGACATCAAATAATCTAGGGTATTTTACCATGGTAATCAACAAATAAACTTGGTTAAATACGTAAGGTGATTAGACAATTGGGAGTGCACTTTAGTGTGATCAATATGAGCATTTTGAAGACTACCTTTTCTGCAGATCGACCTGGCTCTAAAGATGGATCATTCTAACTTCTGACTACTTTGACATAGGCACATATATTTTATGTTTTGGTTTCTTTTGAATTTTTCTGGCTTAGGTATAAAGGATCAAAGGCATGATTGTCAAAGAAAATTATGATGGTGCGTATGTAGTCTCTGAGATATTTGTCTGCATGGAATCTGGACAGAATGTAGTGTGAGAACATTATTTGAGTTTGGAGTTTAATTAATAGAGATTAACTTGAGCCAAAAGGAACCTGTGTGCATGGAAAAAATAAATTTGCCTGTGATGGCAAAGTGATCATACAAAGTATTTTCCAATGAATGGAGTATGGCACCTGTAGCATGAGATTGTTAGACAATTTGTGGTAATTGTAACTATGTGTGTGACCATGTGTGTTGGAATGAGTTGCTAGTGCAAATGAAGCTGCATTATTCCATAACTAATGACTGAGACAATTACCAGTGTGCATGAAAAAGATTAAAGACATCTAAAGCAAATATAATAAGTAGAGCATAGAGTCATAGGATTGCTACTATTGTGTATTCCTTGTGCTAACAGTATGATTGTAGGAATCATGCTGCAATAGATGATCTTGTAGCTCTCATTTTATTGATATATTGCTATGGTGTGTCCTTTTTCCAGTATGGTAGAATTGTTGTGTTTTAGCTAAGTGTGAGCCATGGTGAGATATATGCTGCTAAGGGAAGAGTATAAGTCTATTAATATGTATGCCTGAGGGTGAGGTGTTTGGATGAGTTTTCTTGAGGGTAGAATAAAACTTGTTTGATGGAAAGACATTATTCATGGTACTAACTAATGTGGTTATAGGGACAAAGTGTTGTATGATAGTTTGATATAGTTCGTATATATGTCGTTGACCTAAGAGAGGATGTAATGTATGGGTTTAATACCTTGATGAGTGGTTGGCTACCTTATGGTTTGTAATGATACTATTATGTAGTTAATGAATTGTGCAACTATCTATTGTATGGTACTAATACAAAGAGTTTGTCAGAGAACATGGGTATGGTTGAGTAAATTTATAAGATCTTACTGCCTACATATTTCAGTGTATGTTGCTGGTTAACATGAAAATTATGTGCATGTAAAAGTATGATTGATGCTAGGGTTTTATGAATGTATGTTGCTAGGACTTGTCACAATCGATGGGTAGAAATGTTTTATGATGCAGAGATATTTGGTATTATTGTGAGCAGAGGTTATGCTATTGTTGTTGGGGTAATGAGCTAGGGATTTTTCACTATATGAATGCTACTAATTGTTGCTTGTATAGTTAAAGTTTTTTTTGCTAGGGTATTGAGAAATTTGTATTGAATTGTTGTAATTGATTTTGAGATCATTGTGTTGGTGATTGTATATGCCAAAGTTTGTGATGTGCTAATTTGCATAGTTGTTGTGTTATTTTCATGGTGGTATGCTGCTAGATAAGTCTGTTATTGATGCCATTATGGTTTGACATTGTACTGATGTTCTAGCTGAGTGACATTGGTGATGCGACAGTTTGTTGAATCTATTGAGTCACAAATTTTATCAGCCCTTAAGCAGGCAGTGATGGAAATAATCCAGCACATAGGGAAAGAGGCTACAATAAGGGTATTGGTTGCCAAGAGAAAGGCTACTCTTTTTTAACATGAATTGATTAATACCAAGAAAGAGGCATTAGCTATGCTTTTGTGGTTGAAACACAACATGGATGCTCATTGTGTTATTAGTGTTTATTAGAAGTTCTGTAATTTTGAGGTGATAACAAGACCTCTCTAGCTCTATTTTGCTAGGGTTAGTTCTAGCCACTCCATATTCATCATGCATCATTACAACATTTTTAACAATCTTTTTTGTATGATTTAATATTTGTGTTATGAGATTCCCCAGTACATTCATTAGATTCTTAAAAGGTGTTCCTTGTTCTTTCATTCCTATCTTCTGACATAAATTAGCTTCTCTGGAAGAGATAAAATGAACAAATTCCTCACAATGATTTAATCGAAAAACATAGGATGGTTTTAGAAGTCCACAAACTTCAGGCGAATCATATTTCTTGTGTGGCTCCAAATGATGAGAACCATTGAATGGAAGATGTGAAAGAATATTTTTAAGCCAGTCTCTAGGAAATGGTATCCTCCTTGGAAACATATGAAGCCCTAAGAAGCCAAGTTGTTGAACCACTTTCTTAGCAGATCTTGCATTTTCACTGTCACCCATCAGAAAAAAGGAACTTTAAGAAGAAAAAACCTTGGTATCATTTTCCCGCACTCCAAGTAGATGCTTATCCACTTGGGAAATGAGGGAATTATCATATATTCCTCCCCTCACATGCTTCATAAGCCTAGAAATTTCAGTAAGTTCATTTCCTCGATCTTTTGTAAATATCTTTCTCTGAGAAACAGAGTGAGCAAGAACCAAATCATCTAAACCTGCACTAAAACCATCTAAGGATAAAAAAAGTGTTCAACTAAATTCAAGCACCTTTGCACTTAAATTGCATTAAAAATTTTAGTCAAAGAAATTAGCAATTGGGTTTTATCACCATTGAATAATATTATTGCACTATTGCTTATCATAAGCCCATTCTTCTCATAGTTCAATTCCAGAGGTAAATCCAGATGAAGAAGTTGGATGGTTGTCCATAAACGCCCTCCATCATGCACTTTAGTGACTATTGGTTCAGGAAATTGTTTAGAAGTCTACATTCATAGTTGATTTAGTGTGATTTTATCCATCATAGATTTTCTGGATAGAAGCTTGGAAGCCAACAATGTATTTACTATCAAAACTCAGTGTTGTTTGCCTCTCCACAATGGGAACTAAACATTTTTTGATCCATACTTAGAAGCTGAGAAAGCTCAGCTTGAGATTTTGAAGATTGGGGATAAAAAACATGAATGCCATCCCCATCAAAATCTGCACCAAGTGACCAACATATGAGAGGGTCAATAATCATTGTAGAGCCCAGATGTACGTATGCTTTTAATGCCTCCAATGAATGTTTGTGTACACTTGGAGGATGATTAATCAAAAAGAAATCCCCATCATGAAGTCCACGGTTAACCACTTCACCAATTTCAATTTTCTTCATTGTTTTTCCAAATGGATTTGAGCAAAACTTATCTCCTTAGTCAACATATGTTCTACACTATCCCTTTTGTACAAATTTTTGCAATTTTTCCTTGTTGTAAACATTTACACACTCCACAAATGTTCCTTCTATATGCATTTCCAATGACAACACATCGAGATCATATATTACAGTTCTTAAACACTAAATAGTTAAAACTAAATATTAAAGGGACTCACCTATAATAGCTGTTGAGTAAGAAGGACAATAATAAAAATTTTATAGCCTTCTAACATTATAAAACTTCCACCTTGTCCATGTACTTTTTTCAAACCATAAAAGGAATAGAATGTAAATAGAGGAATGAATAATCTAATTTACATAGAAGGTAACCCATAATACCTAAATGTTTCAAAAGGCCTAATTGGTATCTTGGAGGTACATCCTTGAAGAATATAACATCCTCTTGAATCCAATACTTTCTCACTACAGCATAAATGAACTCACCTAAAATAGTTGCAACTGCACTATAAGGAATATCATTGAAAAGCAGTTCCTTGCTACCACTACTAAAAAAATTCTCATACACGTACTTTCCTATAACCATGAACATGATGCAAATGGACAATTGACTAAAACTAACATAAAAGGGTACTACATATTCCTTGAATGTTTCAATAAGCCTCAATTGTATTTTGGAAGTATTCTCATCCAAAGAGAGATGTTCCACCATCATAACAGATTCTTGTTGTAGCATCAAAGGAATCATGATTATCAAAATATATAATGAATTTAAATTGATTTCCACCTAACCTCATAATTGAAATCAAACTGGATTTAGGCTGACAATAGATTCTTGAACTAAACTTCTGAAAACAAAAATAAATTTGCAGTCTTGTACATAAAAAGAAAAGGTACTTGTAACTTAAAGGAAGATGTGGCTGAGAAAATCAATTTCTTCTTCATGAAACATTCTCAATAGGTAGCAGTTAAAATGATTGTTTCTTATACCGGTGAATGCTATGTGAAATAAGTCCATGTCTACCATGAATAAATCTTCCTTTTGCTTATAGAAGATGGAAAATAGTTTATCACATATTCATTTTCTATTGTGTTTGCTTTAAAATTTAAAATATAAAAGAACAGAGAGCATCAAAACAGAAACTAATGCATTTTTTTATCAATTATCATGGATTTGATATTCATATTTAGTTTGAAATTTTGAATTGCACAATTTTTAAAGAGATCTCATTAAACATGAGAATGTTGCATATCGCAGATTCTAGGGTGTATTTTTCTTTAATATTAATGTTGAAGACAATTATCAACTAGAAACTTTGAAACAACAAGTAGCGCATTCATAATTTTTTATTAGGATCAACTTTCAAATACAAAAACGCATTTTGAATCAGATTGGTTAGATGATTGACTTGGAGAGTAAGACACCTTTATGATTATGTGTAACACTACTATTGTCCTCTGGTTCCCAACTAGGTGTAGGGGAGATTCATACAAAGAAAGTGGGTAAAAAGCATAAAGTTTCTCAGAATGATGATGGTACTGGAAAGGCCTTGGAAAATATCAGTAGGATTCTTAGAAATGTTGTTGAGTCGGAGGAAGAAATGGAGTCTTCTATACATAAAACTGTGTTGGCTATTGATCCTTATTTGGTAGAAAAATTTCTCTGTATGCATGTGAACAATTGGAAAATTGCACATGCTTTCTTTGTTTGGGCTGGTATGCAACTTGGATATGAACATACCATAGAGGTGTGTAATTCCATGGTAAACATACTCGGTAAAGTTAAACAATTTTATATAGCATGGAAAGTGATTGAACAGATGCGTGAAGGAGAAAGGGAAGGATCTTTGGTTACTGCAAAAACTTTTGGAATCATGCTCAGGAGGTATGTTACTACCCATGTGGTGAAGGAAGTTGTCGAGACATTTCATAGGATGGGAGATTTTAATATTGAACTAGACAGGATGACTTTTCACAGTCTTATCAATTTCTTGTGTGAGTACAATCATGTTGAAGAGGCAGAACACATGTCTATTGGGAAGGATTTGAAATTCTCTCTGGATATGAAGACCTTCAACATTCTTCTTATGGGATGGTGTAAGAGAAAAGCTTGGAAAGAATGTAAAATCTTATGGAAAGAAGAAAATGAGATTGATAGCTTTTGCCCAAACCTCTTTCCTTATTCAATATTTATGGATGTACTGGCCAAGTTTGGGAATCCGAAGAAGGAACTCAGGTTATTTCAGGAAATGGAGGAAAGAGGGATTCAGCGAGATGTCACAGTCTATAATATTCTGATTCATGTTCTTGGCGAAGTAGACCATGTTAACGAATCATTACAGGTCATGCATAAGATGTTGGAGATAGGATGTCATCCCAATGTTATCACATACAATTCATTAATCAAGAATCTCTGCATAGCTGGAAGAATGCATAAAGCTTACCGGCTATTGGAACATATGGTTCATCAGTGGTGCATTCCCAATGCCACCACTTATCACTTTTTCTTTAGTAAACTTAGAAGGTTGAAGGAGACACTAGAACTTTTTGACAGAATGGTTAATGAATCAGAAGGAAAAATAACATGAATTATATCCAGAGGTACAGTAGTATAGTGACTTCCCTATGCCTGAATTGCGGGATAATCAGGTCCTTGTTAGAGTTCGTGCTGCTGCACTCAATCCCGTAGACTTTAGACTACACAATGGAGAAATCAAGGATAGTAGTTTGGAATTCCCTGTGAGAGAACTCTTCTCATGAATTTTATTACAGAACATCATTATATTTTATATAAAGATGAATTGTGTCATTGAAGATATCTTTGACAAGATGAAGAATTCATATGATCCTCCATTGAATTAATTTTCATTTCATTGCAACATATCTATGAAATTTACAGAAACCTATTGGATGGATTTCATCTCTAGTTTTTTATCAGACTCCCAGCTTGTTTGAGTTGATTTCCTCAATGCTCTTAAGTTCCATTTCATAGCTTGTAATGATTTGCAATTTGAGCATAATCTTAACTTCATAGTTTCCAGAGTCCATAGTTTTGACTAGAATTTATGTTTTCTGGACTATATACCCCTGTTATGTTTTTGAGGTCCATTACCTCATTTCCTATAAATTTACGGAACCCCTGATGAATAATCTATTTCTAAAACTACTAGTTCTGGTCAAGACCTACATAGCCAACCCTAATCTGAAAATCATTATAACATCTCACTCATAGATTGGAGAACTGTCCTCGTGAAATGTTTCTTAATACCAATGTTTTCCATAAGCAAATACTTGTTAGCATGATCATATCCCACATGGTATTTCCCAGCTATTGGATCATTTCATTAAGAGAAAACTCAGCAGCAATCCATTATTGTACATGTTTTTATTGTTCAGTAATCAAATGTAAAATGTCTACTAGGAAAAATAAGGTGAAAAAACATAATCTGTATCGGACACTACAAATAATATTGATGAGAATTCATGGTTGTTTTGGGATCATATAAACCTTTTGTTCCAATAATTTTCAGGTCCATTGTATCACTCTGAAAGAATATTAAAACTACCCTTATTCTTTAATGTCTATATAATATATGAATTATATCCAAGGCCATGATTTTCAGAATCTTCACGTCTCTTTGAATTGTTTTTCAGGTAGTTCTAGGTTGTGATGTGGCAGGAGTAATAGTTGATGAACGAGATAATGTCTCAAAATTTAGCAAGGGTGATGAAGTATATGACAATATCCAAAACTTCAACACAAGCAGGCCAAAACAATATGGAACTTTAACACAATACACAGTAGTGGAAGAGATTCTAATTTCTTTGAATCCTGAAAACATATCCTTTGAAGAAGTAACCAACTTTCCTCTAGCTCTTCAAATTGCCCAAGAAGGTTTTGACAGAGTAAATTTTCAAAGGGGTCAGACAGTGTTCGTTGTAGGTGGAGAAGGAGGTGTTGGTAGTCTGGCTATTCAGGTAAAAATGAATACTAGATCTTTTTCCTTTAATAATATTCTTCCTTTGCATATGATCAAGTAAGAAGTTGTACTAATACGTTGGATGCGTTCCAGCCATTGATACGTATGTCTTTTTGATGAGAAAATTTGGAAGATGGAGTTTGTTGAGGGTAGTTTTTATAATTTGGAATCACATATAGCGAAGAGGCTGGAGTCCAGATAAGTGTGCTCATGCGGCTTTAGTATATGCGCTTAATACGCAGGGTAGATTCTCTTTAGCTCGCAAGTACAGAGAAGATATGGTAGAAAGAGGGCTCTCATTAAAACCTAGGAGGGATGTTTTTCCATATACAATTTTGGCATAATCAGACAATGAAGATAGTTGAAGTTGTAAAATATCAAAAGAGGTTACTCCTCAACCATAATATGCAAATGATTCACAATAATCTCATATTCGTAAGATCTGATACATATGATTTATTACCATCATGTTATTGGAATGATAACAGTACAGGCTCCTTAATAAAAATGATAATACAAAGACATCTTCATCTTCTTTGGAAGAAAATGTTCTAATTCTTGCTTCTGTTTAGGTATTTGATGTAACTCTAACATTATTCAATACCGTTGATCTTATTTTTCCTTATTTTAGTAAAGTACTTTTTACTGGATTTTGTCCACCTTTGATTTGAGATTAATCAAATATCATGTCAAGGAATTTGCATGTGGATTACCTAACACTTCTGAAATCTAATAGAAACTTTGAAATTATCTTTGGTAAAGGTTTTATAGGTATTTCTTGGATGTTCACTTCATTCATTTTAGCAACCAACAGAAGAGCTTGCTCTTACTGGTTTGTCTATCCTCAAACTCTTTGCTTTTTAATCTAGCGATCACTTATTTGCCCAAAGACATAGAAAACCTGCTGGAAATATTATTTTGTAGATTATTACATTGTTGTTGCAGTCCCAGGGTGCAATTGCATGGTTTGGGTTCATTATTTTTAAAGTTTGTGGTAAGGTGCACACAAGTGTGCAAAATATGGATACAAAACAATATTTAAACCATAATATTTAAATAGATTATGACATCATAATACTTCAAACCAACAGAAAACAAAAACAAAAAACAAAAAAAAAAAAGATTTGATAAGTTCATTAGTTCAATGGAAAAGCAATTGAAAATATAGCATGTAAACGTTTGAATGGTTGAACTTATATCTGTTATATTTACATTATTCAGTTCCTGTTTTCAAGGTTTGTGCTAGTATGTAGATTAATACAAATGTGTTAGTTTTCTTTCCACCTATTTCTACCAAGTTTTCATTACAGAAACCATGATATTTGAAGGATACTTTGTGGAATTATTTTAGGATTCATCCAAGGGAACCTTGGAGACTTCTCTTTGGAACCAAAGGAACCTGTACCCAAACTCATTGAAAATCGTTGAAGTAGACAAACAAGGGCTTAAAGTTTTCCCATCCTTATAGCAATGACAATAAATTTTTAGGCTTCCAATCAAGCCAAAGATTTTGGTGACATGGAGACACAATTAGATTTGCTAATAATTGCTTCAAGCTCTTGTTTTTTCATGGACAAAAAATTGTTCTTTTCCAGTCTTATTTTCAAATTATTTGTATCATTTACACCTTTGGCAAGGAGAAGTTTTGAAACTGACCACTTTTACCAGGGCACACTTTGTGAAAACTCTATAACTTATGCCTGTTATAGTTCCCTATAATTGATGATTAGCCATTCCAATGCTCATACTAGAATTCTACTTGTTTCCTGTGGCCTATATTCTAGGTTAGCTGATTTGTTAGCATCTTCTTGTGCTTGTATTTTGTGTTTGCATTGAACTTGTTCTTTTGAGTTGCAAGAAATAGTGAGAGAATCAAATGGAACCAACACAAACCCAAATTTCTCTATAAAGAGAAGAACACATTGGCTCTAGGAAATCACAACACTTGAAGAGAAATCAGTGAATAAGGAGGGTTATTCCGATGTTTTGGGTACTTTGGAACTTCTTTGAAACATTTCAAAATGCTTGCATGGAGCATTCCTGGCAAGAGGAAGACTTCCAAGACGAGGATTTCAATGCTCCTTGCCCCTGGGTTTTGAGAGTTAATTTTTCATTATCATTTTCCTCTTGTGACTCCTATTGCACTTCTTCACTGCCCAGAGGTCCAAATTTGTTCCCCTGGATACCATTTATCCTATCCTTGTTTAAATATGATGATTTCCCTTCTTATGGTATTAGTGTTACACAACTGAAACAAAATTTGCAACATAGAGATCCACTTACTCAAAAACAAATTGGAGAGCAAAATATTTCAAAGGAATTCTCTTCAAATGTTCTTGAATTGTTGCATCTTTCTCCTCAAAATGTGTTTCATCAGCACAATATCTTCTCATGTGAATAATTACCCATCTATCATTTGGTTATAAGGTAGAATTATATCTACTCATTAACGTTTCTTGTTGTCATTGAATTCAAATTCATCCCTCCCACTGTACAAAAGGAAATCATACTGAAATAGAATGTTAATGATAGGTAAGGAACATGACCTCAACTACCTTAAGGATTTCCAAAGGGGAAATAGGAATCAACAAGTTCTTTGTAAGTTGAGTTTGCAATTGCTGTAGCAGCCAGAGGCCCTACGTGTTCTCTTGGAGATGAATGATCTAAGCTACTCCCATACTCCATCTTGTTTGAGGAATTACATGCTACTCAAGAGTTTATGTTCCCATATTCAAACTGAATGAGAAATTTTCCACGAGAATCTTTGACTGTCCCATCATAGAAAATTGCCAGATCAAGTAGAAATGCCATTAGATTCTTAAAAAGAATTCCTAGTTCTTTCATTCCCATCTTTTCATAGAAAAGACCTTCTTTGGAAGAGATAGAATGAATAAATGCCTCGCAATGATTTAATCCATAAACATAGGATGATTTAATGAGTCCACAAACTTATAGGTGAATCATCTTTCTTGTGTGGATCTAAAGGGTGAGAACCATTGAATGGAAGATGTGAATAAATAATTTTAAGCCAATATCTAGGAAACGTTTTCTTTGAAACATTTGAAGCCCTAAGAAGCCAAGCTATTGAACCACTTTCTTATTAGATCTTGCATTTCCACTGTCAACCATCATAAAAAATGAACTTGAAGAATAAATAGCCTTGCTAAAATTTTTCTGCACTCCAAGTAGATGCTTCTCCACTTAGGAAATGATGGCATTATCATATCTTCCTCACCTCACATGCTTCATAAGCCTACAAATTTTAGTAAGTTCATTTCCTAGATCTTCGTAGATATCCTTCTCCCAGAAACACAGTGAGCAAGAACCAAATCATCCAAACTTGCACTAAAACCATTTAAGGTTAAAAAATCAATTAAAAAACCTTTGAATTGAATTTAAATAATTCATTGTCACTCCTGGACCTTTTCATTTAACAATTGCATTAAAATTTGAGTTAGATAACTTATCAATTGTGTTTTATCACCATTGAATAATATTATTTCATTGTTTCTTATGAGAATCCCATTCTCCTCACACTTCAATTCCAAGGTAAAGCCATCTGAAGAAGTTGGCTAACTTTCCAAAATGGCCCTCCATCATGCACTTTAGTGATTGTTGGTGCAGGCAAGGTTCCAAAAGTCCATAATGATAGCTGATTCAGTGTGGTTTTATCCAACATAGATTTTTTGGATAGAAGCTTGGCAACCAACAATGTATATTTTTTCTTTAAACTGAAGGAATAACGTTTAGAGTAGCTTTAGGGTGTACATAGACCTACCTGAGATTCCTAACAACTTTTTGTGTTGTACAAAAACCCCCCATTTCATAACATTTTATCTTTAACTATAATATGAAATGGGTCCCTTTTTAGATTTATGAATAAAATTGGTATCAACTCATCCTTAATCAAAAGGTCTGGAAGAAACAATACATTATAAACCTTTTGAATAAACATAAATCGGTGTTATAAAATAAATATATAATTCTTTATTATTGCAATAAAGTGATTGCAAGATCACATATCACAACAACAAGGGATGCATAACGAAAAGACCCATTGGTTTATCCTGATCCGAAAAGTGAATAACTATTGCATATCGGGAAAGGCAAGAAAGTGTAACAAAAGGCCCACTCACATTTCTCTGATGCGATATCGCTCTCGGCAATCGGGGATTGTAGCGCACACACATTAAAGACACCTTTTAAAAATCCCGATGCAAATAAGTTGTATCAACATCCGGGATTTGGGATTTTGCAATGACACGAATATTACCACTCAAGCATTTCTCCGATTCCCATTGCGATAAAGCTAAACGTGAATTTCAAAAAAGATTGACCGCCAAAAATCAAATCCACGCCTGAATGAATCATTCGGCGAATAAAAGATATGATGGGCATTTAAATGATTGAACAGGTAAAATTGGCTAATTAATGGAGAAGTTATGCCGAGATATCCTCAGAGATTGTATCTGCGGCAGTATTATTTCAATCCTTCATTATTCATTAACTGATATAACACTTTCATATTTGTTTCGCACCACCTATTCTTTGTATTACTTTCATTTTATCTCCTGCATAGAGCTCCGCCGAAGTAACAAATTCAAGCCAAATGGGGAAGAAATCCAAGAGATTTGCAGAAGCTTCAACTCCTGCAGTAACAAGACAACCTACTGCTGATCTAGGACCAAGTAAGAAAGGATTGATTTCCGACACTACCTGTCTTGGCCTCGGCAACACTAGCTGGAAAAGCATCTATAATCTAGTTGAAGCTGAAGAGCCTGAAACGGTATCAGTACGAGCTACTGCAGATTGAACCAGAAAGTCAGAGGCTACCCTAAAGGATTTAGCCAACTCCTATATACACCGAATAACAGCTCGAGAGAAAATTCTTCCATATACAGATGTAGTGAGGTGGGCAGTTGAGGAAATCCCTGTTACGAATAGAACATTCTACATAATCGACGAGAGAGTCTTTGGCTCATTTCAACCTAATGATTTGAGAAAAATGTACCACTTCCCTGAACCACAGAAGAAGTACAACAAAGCATTTCTGGAGAAGTTCGGGGATGAGAATGAAACTGAATCAGTGCCTATTCGGGAATGGAGACAAAACCTTGCAAGGCACAAGCATGAATCTTCAGGTAAGTACTTTGTCGATTCATTGTGTTCTCCTTATTGTTATGCTGGATCGATGATGTGTAGGGTTTGGGTATTACATGATTGTGCTAAATTCTCAATTGAAATGGTTCCTTTAATGGAAGCGGCAGTCAATAGTGAGATAATGGATTGGGGAAATATATTATTTGATAAGTTAGCCACTGCTATTCTTGAGTTTAGAAATAAAACTCTCGTCACCAATAGGTCTATTCCTTCATTTTATTATAGTGCCTATATTTTAGATACTCTTTGTTTCAACTCTGAATTTCCTATGCTGGGGTGGAGATGGACTCTACAAGACCCCATGCTGATTCACATTTATCAAGTTTGTAATGGTTTTATGTTGCCCATTTACTATGCTATTTTTGACAAGCCTGCTCCGAAGATTTCTTCACAAGCAAAGATTGACCTAATCGCTCTAGGAAACTGGTTTGGAGAGGATAAATTCACATACATAAGAGTTTTTGGCAGCCTTGTCAGGCCTCATTTCCTTCCCTTGTACATACCCGACAAGCTATTGGCTAGAGAATTAGCCTATTAGATTACGTTCACAGGAGCAACCAAGACTCTGAGGACTTCAAAGAAGCAGGTTTGGCCTCCTTTTCCTCTAAGGTGTGGTGTTTATACTCTGCATGACTATAAGCATGCAGAAAAGGAAGCAAAAAAGATAAATATGCTAAATCTTTCCACCATTCCTAATAGGTGATTTGACCCAAGGAAAATCGTTTATAATGTACTTGAACACGCAAAACTCATAAAGTTTGATCATAAAGAAGACAATTTTGATGACTTATTTTCTTCGGTGGAGTCATTATTTCAGGTCAAACACTAGCTAAAATGAGATATAACGACGAAGGGTTAGTAGAATTCAATAAACTCAAAGAGCATAGGTTGCAAACTCTGCCTCTGGATTTACTAACTACTGCCCGGATAACTCAATCAAGCGAGCCTGAGCAACGACTCATCGACAAACCCCCTGCTACATCAAAGATTCTTGAGACAGGTAAAGAGAAAGAGCAGGAGGAAGTACAGAGGAAAGAGCAGGAGGAAGTACAGAGGAAAGAGCAGGTGGAAGTACAGAGGAAAGAGTAGGAGGAATTAGAGGAGGAAGAGTAGAAAAAGGAGCAAGATAAGCGCAGCGAGAATGTAAATGTGGATACCCAAATTGATCCGAAATTGCTCCAAGAATGGCAGAAATTTGACTCTATCATAAGCAATCTGGAAGGTCCAAAAGTTGTCGATACAACCAGAGAAACAAATACACATGATACAGCATCAACAAAGGTTCCAAGTCAAGGAACCAGTGGCTTACCCCTAGTACAGATTTAGAAATAATTCCAAAGGATCCCTCAGATCAAATCATTTTGCAGGTGGAGGATATACCTCCATTAGATGTCTTTTACAACCCAAAACACAGGGTTGTAGTGAAGCGATAGCAGAAAAGGAGAAGGCTTGATCAACCTTCCCTGTTTCCAGAACAAACAGAGACATCCAACGTAGTTTGGAAAGAGGAGTTTGATCCTTCTGATGACCTACCAAAGCTTTCCCAGTATGCCGGAGCCTATTCGGCGACCACCATGGACAAGGCATCAGAAGTGAGTAATCTACTAAAAGAAAAGGACCAAGCAATTATTTTGTTGCAAACACAGTTGTCAGAGGCAAAACAAAAACTTGAACAATTAGAAAAGAAATTGTCAACATA
Organism: Pinus taeda; assembly: GCA_000404065.3. NCBI lineage: Eukaryota > Viridiplantae > Streptophyta > Pinopsida > Pinales > Pinaceae > Pinus > Pinus taeda. The sequence goes on along the minus strand of APFE031514651.1, from coordinate 119,580 downwards.
GCAGCAATTAAATAATCAACTGAATAAGCAGTTACTTGAAGAAAAACAGAGAGTAGATTCAAGCGCGATTCAAAGGCAGAAAGAATTATCAGAAGCATTGGAAAAATTGAAGACGATGAATGAACTAATGGCGAAAATGAAATATGAGCAAATTGCACAACTATCACTTCAAATAGAGAAGTTCAAGAGTCTTCCACAACCTGCAGATTTCAGAACAGAAGTGCTACAGATTCATAAGGCATTGGTGACACAGATAAGATTATTGTGTCATAATATTTCTCAGGTTGAGCCCCTTTTTGATATAACAACATTGATAATCAATAAATCATTTGATGCTAGACAGGATTTAGAGAATGCCAACGAGACCTTGACAGATTTTCTTACTTGGCAAGACACCAGTGAGGGACAGGTAGCAAATCTGCCCAAAATCCTAGAATCACATAAGGAAATCCTATTCTTAGAATGGCAGTCTCAGTTGATGAAGGCGGAGAGAGAATTTTCTAGATGTAAATTATCCACAAGTAACTTGATTGAATTAATCAATAACACTCTCTGTTTATCTAATATGATTTCACAATGTACAACAGGTAAATTTCTATCGGCTAAGACATTGGAGCAAGCATGTAATCAGGAGCTGGAAAAGAATGGAAGGCTAATTACAGGTATTCAAAGTTTAACTTGGGACACCTATTGGTTGTTCTTAGTAAAATCATACAGCCAGAGAACCACCCTCAAGTGTCTAACAGATGCAATCGGTTGTATCATTCCCAATATACACGATGCCACAGACTCGGCTCAGCTCCATTCTCGTCTGAGTCGCCCTCCAGAATTGGAACCGATGCTTGCAATCTGACAAATCAAATCAAAGGGAAAACAGCCAAAGTGATGAATCATGTTGCCGACTACCAACAAACTTGCTGTGAAGAAGATATTCAAGACCCAGTTGTACCAATTAAATAGCATTTTATTTTTGTAGTTAGTTAGTTTAATTAAGTATTTACAGCCCCTTTCATCCATTTAGAAAGGGTCCTCAGTTTTTGTATAAGAATCAAACCTAGAAGTTGCACTATTGTACTTCCGGTATATTTTTCATAAAGACTAGGCCAATTATTCAAAATTTTAATGACAAAGCTTTTATGTGGATGTGCACTATTGCCTTGATATGAAAGTATCTCTGAGTTGAAAGAAGGAATTCGAATTGCGATTGATATTGGGAATGATTTACAACACATATGTTACTACTATCTATGATCTGAATTCATTCTTTTATGTCAGTTGTTATTTGATTACTCTTGCTATTATTGAATATATGTATGTGTTTCCAACAACATTATTTATATTTTTCACTATTGGATGTTTAGAGGATGTTATTCTTTTAGTCATACATGTATCAATAATATATAGAATAAAAGTGTAACAATGTTTTATTAATTACTTTGTTCCACTATTTGAAGAAAGAAATTATTATATGAATGAATGTCTTTGTTTATCAAATAAAGTCATCTATATGCTTATTTGTGAATAGAGATTATCAAACGTTGCACTTAGAAATAGAAATTCCCGGGATAGAATAGTTATTCATATTTTCGCTTTTTAGATTAAATTGTTCATCCATTACCATTTTATAAGAAAACCAATTACTCATCCATCCCCTTTTTATTCATCATTGGGAAACTTGTCCCATTATCTCCAGTCGGAGCCACCACACCAAATGGAAAAGGAGATGCATTAAGGTCCGGACCGGGTGGTTTTCCCCAATGTTGTTGCAATGATTTTCGAGGCATCAACATTTTTGGCACTAGAAGGAGGGCATGAACTATGAATGGCGAGTAAATAAAAATCTATTGACCATTCTGAGAGTAAATCTCCCTCCACCTCACCTCGGACCTCCCATTTGCATTCTAGAACACCAGTATCCAAACGAGAAGATGAGGAATCAACTACCACTGCTCAATCCCATCATACTTCAGAACAATTAAGTCATGAATCTCCTGAAGTTCAGTCTCTCATCCATAAACATCAAGGCTTTTCCATATCACCACAGAAATCCGAAGTATCTCAAGGTAGTGAGACTTTGGAATTCAATCTACCTCACCCTCTCACTAGACTTCAAAGAAGAAAACTCGATATTGAACCTACTGAGTTACCTTTACTGAAAAGGAAAAAGGTTAAAAAGAACACTGAAGGTTCTGACAGTGAGACCTTTTCTTCATCATCTTCCATTTCATCCTCTACAGTGCGAAGTCATATATCCACTCCCCCATTACATATTGTTGTTCAGCAGGGATCACCAACTTCAACATCACAACCTATTCAATCTTCAATACCAACTCCTCCCGAAAACCTGGAACTTCATCAGCAATTGTTGTTACTTAGAAGATGGCTTAGAATCCATGGAATAGTCCTAGTGTGGTCACTATGCCTGCACCATTACATCCATTACCTGATTATCCTGAGAAATGGTTACTGAAATTTAATCCAGATGCTGGAACATTAGCCGAAGAACATATTAACAATTTCATGTTATCAGTTAATCTAAAAGGAGTAACAAAAGAATATGTTGTCATTAAGATTTTCCCCTACACTTTAACAGGATCAGTTGGGTCTTGGTATTTTTCCCTACCCTCTGGATCCATTACCAGCTGGAACATCTTTCAAGAGTAGTTTCTCACTAAGTATGGTGATGATAGATCTTTAGCGACACTAATTAATGATCCTTCGAATCTAAGGATTGAATCTAGAGAACCCATCAAAGAGTTTAACTCTCGATTCAATAAACTCTTGAATAAGATTCCAACCGACTCCAAGCCAAGTGAGAAAATTAGAAGCGAGTGGTATATAACAACCCTACCTTCAAATATAGCCATTTTTGTAGATAGGGCTACTAAACCAACTTTAGCCGAAAACATGAAAGAAGTGCTTACTATAGAGAAACGCATTATTGCTTTAGAAAAGAAAGCTTCTCTTGAAGATAGGAAATCCAAAAAATTTTCTTTTAAAGATGATTCAAAGAAGAAAACCCTTAAAGATCCATATGATATGGAGGGTCTACAAAATTTCCTCAAAAAAATGTCAAATGAAATGGTTGAAATCAAAAAACAAGTAGAAGAAACTTCAACAAAGAAGCCATTTAGGAATTTTACGAAACCTGAGTCAAAACCACCAAATGTTATATCTAATGCAGACTCAGATCCTGAAGAGGAAGAAGAAGATGAAACAGTTTCACCATCCGATGAACCCGAAGAAGAGGAGGTTGTCGAATGCCATGGAATGTGGGACTTCATATTACCCAACTCCGACACAGAAACTGAACAAGAAGCTTTCCCTGTGACTACCAGCAGTAAAGGTACTCCTGAACCTGTTTAGGAAATTGCAAAGAAAAGGAGTGCAGGTACTACCACTACAAAGGAAAAGGTACCCACAAAGAAGTCAGCCACAACATCACCCCAAAATCAACCATCATCCTCAAATATACCTTCAACATCTAAGATGTTGGTAGTATCAGATTCAATGGATTACAATATTATTGATGATATGAAGAAGAGAAAGACAAACATTACTATGTTTGAACTTAGCAAACTCAAACATCAGCAAAAGTTGTTTCTTAAGGAACTAAATGCAGTACCTTCTTCACCTCTTCCTAGCGTTGTGATCTCTAAAGCTGCAAATGATTCAGGTCAACCGCCTTCTGGTAGAATTGAAGCTATTGATACAATTTTAATCGGAGACAGATCAAATTCCCATACTGCCCCTTTCCTCTTGACCTATGAGATCTATAATCATAACCTATAGAACTGTTTGATTGACTCAGGGGCATCCTCTAATATAATGCGATCTTCAGTTTGTTCCAAACTGAACATTAAACCCCAAAAGTCTGCAATTCATATTATGCAGTTGGATAGAACCAAGGTCTAGGTTTCAGGGGAAATCAACTCTGTAACTATCAGGTTATCAACTAATCCACGTGTGGTTCAGAGAATTGATATTTTAATTGCCAATATACCTGAATTTTATGGTTTAATCTTGAGTAGGGATTGGTATGAGAAACTCCACGGTTATATTTCTACCGATTGGTTCCATATGTGACTACACTTTAAAGGAAAGCCAAACCAAATCAAAATCGATCAGGAGAATCATATGACCCATACTGTCACTGAATTTGAATAGGATAATCAACCAATTGCATTTAATAACAATATTTTGGGGAATTACTCTTCCGAATCATTCTTTGGCAATTACACTGCCCAACCATCTCCTTTCTCAGTGAATAATTTCACATCCCAAATTGAAATTTTTTCACAAACTGATAGATCAAGATGTGTCAATATTGCTAAGAAAACTGTAAATAAAATTGTTGATAATTCTTTATTTTGGTCACTATACTTTGATGGGTCTAAATCCAGTGAAGGTGCAAGAGCAGGGTGTATTTTAGTTAGCCTTGAAGGAAAAAAAACTATGTTGTCATGTAGGTTGGATTTTGAATGCACAAATAATACAGCTGAGTATGAGGCCTTAGTTCAAACAGTATATAAAGCTATTGGTCTTCAAGTTCAATATTTGAAAGTGTTTGGTGATTCATAGATTGTCATAAAACAAGTTAGAAATACAATTCACTATCTTTCTAGTCACCTCAAGAACTATCAGTCTTTGGTCCAGGAACTTATAGCTCAACTTTTAGCATTCAACATTTCTCCTATCCCTAGATCCCAGAATGCAGTAGCAGACTTGCTAGCTAATGTTGCTTCTAAACTCCTACCTTCCGAAGATTACAGCCTAGACTGATTTTCAATAGAGTTAATTTTTAGACCATCAATTCTTGACAATGTCACCAATTGGCGAGTGTTCAATCACAATGAAGACATTTTAAATTTCTTGACTTCCGACAAATCCTACGATGATTAAATCATTTATGAAAGCGATCATGACCTTCAAATGAAGGAAAAGCAGGAAGAAAACTCAATACCGAAACCAGTGGTTAAACTAGAGGATCTCTAGAACATTAAATACAAGTTTAAACAGGTGACTAATTCAAAGCTCCAAAGTTCTATTTAAGATTTGAGTTGATAAACCTAGGTACTGAGGAAATCCCTCAAAACATAAATTTGGGATTAAGACTTTCTGTGGAAGAAAGAACAACATTCATTAGGTTATTAATAGAAAATAATCATGTCTTCGCTTGGAAATATGATCATTTAAAAACATACAATGTATCAATCCTTGAGCATACCATTCCAATGCTTTTTGAACAAAATCCAGTCCAACAAAAGTTAAGGAAAATTCATCCTAACATAGAGAGTCAAATAAAATCCGAACTAAATAAACTCTTGAAAGAAAAGATCATTTTTCCTGTCCGACATTCAAACTGGGTCTCCAATATGGTGCCTGTTAGAAAGAAAAATGGCGACATCAGGATTTGCATAGATTTCAGAAATCTTAATAAAGCAAGCCAAAAAGATAATTTTCCATTACCTACCATGGAACAGATACTCCATTCGGTAGCTGGTTCTGAGTAATGTCCTTTTTAGATGGTTTTTCAAGATAAAACCAAATTTTGGTCCATCCTAATGACAGACTTAAAACTACCTTTAGAACTAAATGGGGAACTTATGCTTACGAAAAAATGTCTTTTGGACTTATCAACGCAGGAGCTACATTCCAAAGAGCAATGGATATATCCTTCACAAGATTGATCAATAAAACAGTAGTTGTCTATTTAGATGATATTACTGTATTTTCCAAGAAAAGGTCTAATCATTTACATGATTTAAATCAAATCTTTGAACGCTATAGAAGGTATGGTATCTTACTCAATCCCAAAAAATCCTTCTTTGCTCTTAATCAAGGAAAGCTCTTGGGATTCATTGTTTCCAAAGATGGTATTTATATTGATCTGGATAGAATTAAAGAGATTTTTGATATTCCATTCCCTCATAACAAAAAATCCATGTAGTCATTTTTAGGTCAGATTAACTTTGTTAAAAGATTTGTTCCTGATTTTTCCCAGATTATTTTACCATTACAAATAATGATTAAGAAAAATTCAGTGTTTAGGTGGGGATCTGCAGAAAAAGAGGCATTTGACTCTATCAAACAATCAATAATTAATGCCCCTGCTTTAAGCACTCCCAAATTTTCAAATCATTTCATACTGTATACTCTCACATCGACTTCGTCTTCTACAACAGTGCTGACTCAGATTAATGATCAAAACTTTGAGGCACGAATTTCATTTTATAGTTTGAATCTTCAAGGTGCTGAACTTAATTATTCAGAAGTTGAAAAACAAGCCTTTGCTGTGTACAAAGCTGTCAAACACTACGGACCCTTCCTTTTAAAAGCTCACACAAAAGTTATAGTTTCTTTTTCAGCAGTAAGACAATTACTAATCCAAAGGGAATTAGGAGAAAAAAGGGCAAATTGGGTCACAGCATTACAAGAATATGACTTGGAACTCAAGCCAGCAAAGATTGTCAGAGGCCAAGGTTTTTGCAGGTTATTAGCAGGAGCATCCAATATTCAAGAATCAGAGGATACATAACACCCTAAAGAAATCAATCAGATAAGTATCACTGATCCTGAATCACAATATGTAGATTTGATCTTCTATTTAAAAAATGGATATGCACCTCCTAATCTTTCCTATAAAGGCAAACGTGCCATTAGATTAAAAGCAGAAAACTTCATAATTGTAGATGATGTTCTTTTTAGGTGAAATTATGATTCAATTTTATTAAGATGCCTAGAAAAACCTTAAGCGCAAAAGTTTTGCAGGAACTACATGACGGACCAGTAGGAGGACATTTTGGAGCTGATAAAACAACCCACAAAATCATTCATGCTGGATATTATTGGCCCACCCTATTCAGAGATACTCACGAATACGTAAGGAAATGCCGAAGTTGTCAAATTTCCAATGGAAGACAAAGCAAACCAGCTTTCCCTTTGCAACCAGTCAACATTGAACAACCTTTCAAGCAATGGGGATTGGATATCATTGGGAAAATCACTCCACATTCATCCAAACAACATAAGTATATCCTTATTGCTATTGATTACTTTAGTAATTGGGTTGAAGCAATTCCTTTAAAGAGAACAAACTCTGAAGTAATTATAGAGTTTATAGATCAATTCATCCTTACCAGGTTTGGTGTCCCAAACGCTCTTGTTTTCGATAACGCATCTTATTTCCTTGGAAATTCTATGTTTGAGTTCGCTATTAAAAGAGGGTTTAAATTGAAATATTCTACGAATTATTATCCCCAAGGTAATGGTTTAGCATAATCTACCAATAAAAATCTAGTCAAAATGATTAAGCGAACTATTGAGCAGAATCATAAAAACTGGGATAAATCTTTGATATTTGCACTATGGGCTGATAGAATAGCATAGAAGGCTTCTATAGGTACTTCTTCATTTAATCCTGTATATGGGAAGGAAGCAGTTCTACCAACCAATTTATTGCTTCCTTCTTTGGCCCTAGTGAAGTTTATTGAAGAAAGTCCCCCATCTTCTATTCAACTAAGACATCATCAAATCTTAAAATTAGAAGAAGAAAGAGAAAAGGCCAAAATTATTCATGCAAAACATCAGCAAATTATCAAGTCATATTTTGATTCAACTTCATCCAGTTCAAAACAATTACAAGTTGGTGATCTAGTTCTGAAATGGGACAAATCCCATGAAGATAAAGGAAAACACACTAAGTTCCAAAAAATGTGGCTCAGACCATTTCAAATCAACGAGAAGATAGGCCATTCTACTTTCATATTGCAAGATCTATCAGGTAAGAGAGATTTTCTTCCATGTAATGGCCTTATCTTGAAAAAATTCTTCAATTGAGGAGGTAACCCCTTCTCCTTTTGTAAATATTCAATTTTCAGCAAAATTTGTGTTCATAGTTTTTAGGATTATTAGGAAATAAAGTTGTAAGATATCTCCATTTGGCCTTTGCTATATTGATAAAGTTGCTCAAAAGAAATAGTTTTGATATTTACTTTTAAAATGGAAACCTTAAACAAAAGGAAAATTTCTAGGAAATTAGGTATGTTTAGATTCTGAAACCCCATTTCATTTTTGTTAAATCTTCTCGAGATTTAGAAGTACTGTAAATCATTTGAATGTTTTTAAATGGCCAAAAAACGGTTATCAATATCAAAACAAAAACTAATTCAATCTTAGCATCTTCAACTCTTACCCTGCCATCCATCCTCTCTTAACGAGAAAATTGTCCATCCCATTCATCAAAGTTTATGATGACTTAGAGTGTAATTCTAAAATATATTTGATATAAAAGATAAGGGGTCTTAATACAAGCCTGCTTACCATGATCATTGGGGAATAGTTTAACTGACATTACCAATACTGCATACCAAAACAGCGTAATGGCTTATAATAATAAGATAAGGGGTCTCATCACGAGCCAACTTGTTCAGTTAGACTGCAACCAGTGAATGGCATTGTCAAACAGCTGGCCACCAAACCAGGACAATGGCTTTTTATCTTGCAAAATAATAAAAAAGAAATAAAAAATATGAAGACATATTTTTGGATTCATTCTTTTAATTATACTCTGAAATGGATGGGACAGTGGACAATCAAATGGTTAAAAGGTATCCCTCTCGAGACTATGAACGTTTGTTGGCAGTAGAGGCTCTACCCATGACAAAGGAGTCATTAAAAAGCTAATTTGGAAAGGTTCTTTGTTTTATCATTATCAACCAATAAAGGCTAATTTAAAACTTAGAATGTATTTAGTTTTAACAAGAGAAGGAACTAGCAAAAATAGCTCTTATTAGATTTAGAATTTATGTATACCTAGTTATATTACAATTTTCCTCTTTTGCTAGATTTCTATATCAAGAAAGTTTAAGTATTGCAACATTTTTCAGAGATAAATGTTTCTTCCAGTGAATCGCAAATTGTTGTGTTGTACAACAACCCCCCATTTCATAACATTTTATCTTTAACTATAATATGAAATGGCTCCCTTTCTAGATTTATGAATAAAATTGGTATCAACCCATCCTTAATCAAAAGGTCCGGAAGAAACAACAAATTATAAACCTTTTGAATAAACATAAATCGGTCTTATAAAATAAATATATAATTCTTTATTATTGCGATAAAGCGATTACATATCGCAACAACAAGGGATGAATAACGGAAAGACCCATTGGTTTACCCCGATCCTAAAAGTGAATAACTATCGGATATCAGGAAAGGCAAGCAAGTGTAACAAAAGGCCCTCTCACTTTTCTCCGATGCGATATCGCTATCGGCAATCGGGGATTGTAGCACACACATGTTAAAGACACCTTTTAAAACTCCCGATGTGAATAAGCTGTATCGACATCGGGGATCGGGGATTTTGCAATGACACAAATATTATCACGCAAGCATTTCTCAGATTCCAATTGCGATAAAGCTAAACGCGAATTTGGAAAAAGATTGAAAAGGCTTGGGTATATTATGTTAGATTATTATTAAAAGCCTTCCCATTCCCGATAGCGATTCACTTGTGATTAACCGCCAAAAATCAAATCCACGCTTGAATGAATCATTCGGCGAATAAACGATATGATGGGCATTTAAATGATTGAACAGGTTAAAGTGGCCAATTAATGGAGCAGTTTGTCGAGATCTCCTCAGAGATTGTATCTGCGGCAGTATTATCTCAATCCTTCATTATTCGTTAATTGATATAACTCTTTCATATTTGGCTCGAACCACCTATTCTCTATATTACGTTCATTTTATCTCCTGCGCAGAGCTCCGCCGAAGTAACAAATTCAAGCCAAATGGGGAAGAAATCCAAGATATTTGCAGCAGCTTCAGCTCCCGCAGTAACAGGACAACCTACCATTGATCCAGGACCAAGTAAGAAAGGATTGATTTCAGACACTACTTTTCTTGGCCTAAGAAACACTAGCTCGCAAAACATCCATAATCTAGTTAAAGTTGAAGAGCCTGAAACAGTATCAGTACGAGCTACTGCAGATTCAACCAGAAAGTCAGAGGCTACCCTAAAGGATTTAGCTGACTCCTGTCTACACTGAATAGCAGCTCGAGAGAAAATTCTTTCGTATACAGATGTAGCGAAGTGGGCAGTTGAGGAAATCCATGTTACAAATAGAACATTCTACACAATCGACGAGAGAGTCTTCGGCTCGTTTCAACCTAATGATTTGAGAAAAATGTACTGCTTGCCTGAACCACAGAAGAAGTTCAGCAAAGCATTTCTAGAAAAGTTTAGGATGAGAATGAAACTGAATCAACGCCTATTCGGGAATCGAGACAGAACCCCACAAGGCACAAGCATGAATCTTCAGGTAAGTACTTTGTCGATTCATTGTGTTCTCCTTACTATTACACCAGGGCGATGATGTGTAGGATTTGGGGATTACATTATTCCGCTAAATTCTCAATTGAAATGGTTCCTTTCATGGAAACAGTAGTCAATAGTGAGATAATGGATTGGGGAAATATATTATCTGATAAGTTAGCCACTGCTATTCTTGAGTTTAGAAATAAAACTCGCGTCACCGATAGGTTTATTCCTCCGTTTTATTATAGTGCCTATATTTTAGACACTCTTTGTTTCAACTTTGAATTTCCTATGCTGGGGTGGACATGGACACTACAAGACCCTATGGTGATTCACATTTATCACCAGAAGTTTTGGAAAGCACATTATAAGGACCATCTGTATCAAGTTTGTAATGGTTTTGTGTTGCCCATTTACTATGCCATTTTTGACAAGCCTTCTCCGAAGATTTCTTCACAAGCAGAGATTGACCTAACCACTCTAGAAAACTTGTTCGGAGAGGATAAATTCACATACATAAGAGTTTTCGGCGGCCTTGCCAGGCTTCATGTCCTTCCCTTGTACATACCCGACAAGCTATTGGCTAGAGAATTAGCATATCAAATTACATTTGCATGAGCAACCAAGACTCTGAGGAATTCAAAGAAGCAGGTTTGGCCTCCTTTTCCTCTAAGTTGTGATGTTTATACTCTGCATGACTATAAGAATGTAGAGAAGGAAGCAGAAAAGATAAATATGCTAAATCTCACCACCATTCCTAATAGGCAATTTGACCCAAAGAAAATCGTATATAATGTACTTGAATAGGCAAAACTCACAAAGTTTGATCATAAAGAAGACGATTTTGATGACTTATTTTCTTCAGCGGAGTCATTATTTCATGTCCAAACACTAGCTAAAATTAGATATAACGATGAAGGGTTAGTATAATTCAATAAACTCAGAGAGCAGAGGTTGCAAACTCTGCCTTTGGATTTACTAGCTATTTCCCTGACGACACAATCAAGCGAGCGTGAACAGTGACTCATCAACAAACCCCCTGCTACATCAAAGATTCTTGAGACAGGTAAAGAGAAAGAGCAGGAGGAAGTATAGAGGAAAGAGTAGGAGGAAGTACAGAGGAAAGAGCAGGAGGAAGAGAAGAAAAAGGAGCAAGATAAGGGCAGTGAGAATGTAAATTTAGATATCGAGATTGATCATAAATTTCTCCAAGAATGGTAACAATTTGACTCTCTCATAAGAAATCTGGAAGGTCCAAAAGTTTTCGATATACCCAAAGCAGCAGATAAACAGGATACAGCATCAACAAAGGTTCCGAGTCAAGGAACCAGCGACTTACCCCCTAGAACAAATTTAGAAATAATTCCAAAGGATCCCTCGGATCAAATAATTTTGCAGGTGGAGGATATACCTCCATTAGATGTCTTTTACAGCCTAAAACACAAGGTTGTAGTGAAGTGACAATGGAAAAGGAAAAGGCTTGATCAACTTTCCCTGTTTCCAGAACAAACAGAGACAGCCACCATATTTTGGAAAGAGGAGTTTGATCCTTCTGATGACCTAACGAAGCTTTCCCAGTATGTCGAAGCCTATTCGGCGGCCACCATGGACAAGACATCAAAAGTGAGTAATCTACTAAAGGAAAAGGACCAGGCAATTATTTTGTTGCAAACACAGTTGTCAGAGTCACAATAGAAAGTTGAACAATTAGAAAAGCAATTTTCAACACTGCAGCAATTAAATAATCAACTGAATAAGAATTTACTTGAAGAAAAAAAGAGAGTAGATTCAAGCGCAATTCAAAGGCAGAAAGAATTATTAGAAGCATTGGAAAAGCTGAAGACGATGAATGAACTAATGGCAAAAACTAAATATGAGCAAATTACACAACTATCACTTCAAATAGACTAGTGCAAGAGTCTTCCACAACCTGTCGATTTCAGAACAAAAGTGTTACATATTAATAAGGCATTGGTGACACAGATAAGACTGTTGTGTCATAATATTTCTCAGGTTGAGCCCCTTTGTGATATAACAACATCGATAATCGATAAATCAGTTGATGCTAGACAGGATTTAGAGCAGGCCGACGAGACCTTGACAAATTTTCTTACTTGGCAAGACACCAATGAGGGACAGGCAACAAATCTGCCCAAAATCCTAGAATCACATAAGGAAATCCTATTCTTAGAATGGCAGTCTCAGTTGATGAAGGCAGAGAGAGAAGTTTCTAGATGTAAATTATCCACAAGTAACTTGATTGAATTAATCAATAACACTCTCTATTAATCTAATATGATTTCACAATGTACACCAAGTAAATTGCTATCGGCTAAGACATTGGAGCAAGCATGTAATCAAGAGCTGGAAAAGAATGGAAGGTTAATTGCAGGTATTCAAAGTTTAACTTGGGACACCTATTGGTTGTTCCTAGTAAAACCATACAGCCAGATAACCACCCTCAAGTGTCTAACAGATGCAATCAGTTGTATCATTCCTGATATACACAATGCCACATACTCGGCTCATTTCCATTCTCGTCTCAGTCGCCCTCCAGAATTCGAACCGATGCTTGCAATCTGGCAACTCAGATCAAAGGGAAAACAGCCAAAGTGATGAATCATGCTGCCGACTACCAACAAACTTGCTGTGAAGAAGATATTCAAGATCCAGTTGTACCAATTAAATAGCATTTTATTTTTGTAGTTAGTTAGTTTAATTAAGTATTTATAGACCCTTTCATGCATTTAGAAAGGGTCCTCAGTTTTTGTATAAGACTCAAACCTGGAAGTTGCACTATTGTACTTCCGATATATTTTTTATAAAAACTGCGCCAATTATTCCAAATTTTAATGACAGATCTTTTATGTGGATGTGCACTATTGCCTTGATATGAAAGTATCTATGAGTTGAAAGAAGGAATTCGAATTGCGATTGATATTGGGAATGATTTACAACACATATGGTACTACTATCTATGATATGAATTCATTCTTTTATGTGAATTGTTATTTGATTACTCTTGCTATTATTGAATATATGTATGTGTTTCCAACAACATTCTTTATATTTTTCACTATTGGATGTTTAAAGGATGTTATTCTTTTAGTCATACATGTATCAATAATATATAGCAGATAAGTGTAACAATGTTTTATTAATTACTTTGTTCAACTATTTGAAAAAAGCAATTATTATATGAATGAATGTCTTTGTTTATCAAATAAAGTCATCTATATGCTTATTTGTAAATAGAGATTATCAAACTTTGCACATAGAAATAGAAATTCCTGGGATAGAATAGTTATTCATATTTTTGCTTTTTAGATTAAATCATTCATCCATTACCATATTATAAGAAAACCAATCACTCATCCATCCCATTTTTATTCATCATTGGGAAATTGGTCCCATTATCTCCAGTCGAATCCACCACACCAAACGGAAAAGGAGCTGCATTAAGGTTTGGACCGAGTGGTTTTCCCCGATGTTGTTGCAACGATTTTTGAGGCATCAACACAACTGTGGGAACCTAACCTCCCCACTTCACTATTGGATCATATCCTCATGACTAACCAACCAACAATGTATCTACTATCAACACTCAGTGCTATATTTGCCTCTCCACAATGGGAATTAAACATTTGTTGATCCACACTTAGAAGCTACAAAATCTCATCTTGATATTCTAAAGATTGGGGATAAAAAACATGAACGAAATCCCCATCAAAATCTGCACCAAGTGGCCAAATTATGAGAGGATTAATAATCATTGTAGATCCCAGATGTATGTACGTTTTTAATGCCTAAAATGAATGTTTTTGGACACTTGGAGGACAATTAATCAAAAAAAAATCGCCATCATGAAGTCCATGATTGATCACTTCACCAATTTAAACTTTCTTGATTGCTTTTCTGAATGCATTTGAACAATAATTACCTCCTTTGTCAACATAGTCTACAATTTTCTGCAATTTTTCCCTATTGTAAACATTTACATGCTCTGCAAATGTTACTCTCTTGGATATCTCTATAAGAATATGAATTTCATTTATCCTTCTATATGCATCTCCAATGACAACTCATTGAGATAATAGATTACAACTCTTACTAATAAAAAAATTATGGATTTTTTCAAATTTTTTTACCATTTTCATTTCCAAGAAAGTTGTTTGTTGGAAATTTGCTTCCAGGTATCTAAAAAAGATATCGTAGAATGTCAAAATAAAAAATATCGTAAAAAAATATTAAGATTGATATCCATCCTAAAGACTCTTTTAAGTTTCTACTACGACTCGGTATGCCTTTCCCTCTGCCATTACACACAGATAATTTGTGAACACAAATTGTAGATCCTTTGATTTAGCCTCATGTCACATGAATTTAGTCTTGCCGTATCTTGAATATTTGATCTTGTCAACAACACTAATAATTTTCTTCAGTGTGTGTGCAACACATTCCTAGGACAATGAGACTAATATTGACAACATAAATTTAATATTATCAATTAGATCTGAATTCCAATAAATCAATTGTTTATACTGCAATTACAAAAATGAACTAACAGTAAAATCATGTTACTTACAGATGTCGTTAAGGCTTTTCCCCACATATCAGGAATTTGTACATGGTTAGGAGTTCTAGGTAGAATTTAAAATAGAAAATTTCTCTTGCTTGAGGGTTAATTTCAACTAGCCTCTAAGAAATTTGTGATATGTGGAAAAATCTTCAATATCATTGAAATTGATCTGGGGTTTTCTTAGTACAATCCCTTGACCTAAATTTTGATAGTTGGATTTAGCAGCGAGGAACAGATTATGTTAGACCCCTATACTACTAGTGTAACCCCTTATTGTTATTAGTACAACCCACTTATTATATTGATGTACCCATGTAGTGCCCATATTGTTACTATTGTGCCCCATAGAATCCCACTATTGTTATTATTTTTCCCTTACATTATTATTGTTATGTAGGCTCTAATTATGTTATGACCCCTTAGACTCCTATATATAGAGAGTAGGTCTTTTCATTTGAATTATGGAAGAATTGTTCATTTATGTAATGTAAAGGAGGCTTCCCCCTCAAAGAGGCTGAATTATAAGGCGTTGATCTATCTTTACTATCCTTTCTTGAGCTGGTTTCATAACATTTGGTATCAGAGCTTTGGATTCTAGGGTTTCGCTACTCCAAACAGGTCATCGTGGCATTTTCGCTATAACTTTTTTTCTACAACATTTCAGTAGCGAAAAAAAAAACCTGTTTCAGACGAAATCACACTGAACCTTTTTTCTGAATTTTAGAGCATTTCGCCCTATATTTGTGGAGATATGATCTGAGGAAGTTGGTCATTTTGTAGACTCCTGAATTACATTCCAAACAGATGACCTGGGGAAAATCATCATAACTTTCTCTCTGAACATCGGATTGAAATTTCGTAAGAAGGTATAGAAAGAGGACAAACTGCAGTTTCTTGTGTATATTGTTCAGATCCATAGGTCAAAATAGTGACTCATGGCATGTTGTGCAAGTTTTATCTACTGAATTATTCTATAATCAGGTCACTATGGGAGATTTTGCATAACTCTTCCTTGAAGAATCCAATTTGGATCAGACTAGTGGCATTGGAAAGAGGACGCGGAGGACTACTCCAGATCATAGTTTCAGAACTTAAAGATCTGAAAGTATAGAGTTACAGTCATTTCAAGGTCGAGCTCCTAAAATCAAGAAAAAGCAAGATGAGAAAGATGGCAAGGATCCGGTAAATTGGATACATTAGATGGAGCAATATTTTGATCTACATGGTGTACCACTATTACAAAAGGTATGTATTGCATCTTCATATTTAGAACCGGATCAATTTTTATGGTATAAAGGGCTTTGTTCTCATAAAAATCTTGTTACGTGGTCAATTTTTACGGAGAAAATAATAGCACATTATGAGGTTACAAAGAGAAACACCTTCTTTAGAGCAACACCACAAAAATTGGAAATAGTAAAAGGGCTTTGTTGCATATTGGAAAGTAAAATTATGGCAACAAGGGAGTCTACCCCTCAAAACTATAAAGATGGAAGTGTTGTTTCTCCTAGCCTTCAACAACTTACGAGGGTTACACCAAAACAATTGGAAGAAAAAAGAGAAAAAGGGCTTTGTTACAATTGTGATAGCAAATGCACTAAAGGTCATAAGTGTGATGAGAAGAAATTATTTTACATAGATTATGAAGATGAGGAAGAAAAGGATCAATAAACATCAAAAGAAGAGGATATATTCCAGGACCCCACCCTAGAGAAAGAAGAAATAAATCAGACCATATCTTGTAAAGCATTGGCAAGAATTACCACTCCTCAAACTCTCAAGATAGAAGGACATATCAAGAAGAAAAAGGTGCAAGAAGTGAAAGATCACATCAATAAAGAAGAAATAAATCCAACCATATCTTGTAGTTCGTTGGTCGAAATTACGACTCCTCAAACTATCAAGATCGAAGGACATATCAAGAAGAAAAATGGTCAAGAAGTGAAAGATCACATCGAGCATCAAGAAATGAATCCTACCATATCTTGTAAAGGATTGGAAGAAATTACCACTCCCAAAACGCTAGAGATAGAAGGACATATCAAGAAGAAAAAGGTTCAAGTAGTGAAAGATCACATCGAGCATCAACAACAAGTTCTCCAACTTTTAAAGGATAATGCCACTTCGATGCGAAATCAAACGAAACAACAGGTAGATCAACATCATAAGGAAAAATGTTTTGATGTAGATGATTGGGTATTTTTACTGCTACATCTCAAGAAAGATATTTATGAGAAGGAAATGTTGGCAATACTACATGCACTTAAAAAATGGCGACCTTACCGAATGGGAAGACTCTTCAAGGATGAGGATGTGGAAGCATTGTTTTGTGCTATTTCTATTATCCAACCAGATTGGATAAACCAAGTAAGGGATGAATGGAAGATGGATGAAGAAGTAAGGCCACTTATTCAAAAGTTACAATAGATGCCAATTCAAACAATATTGCCATAAATTGAAGAGGATGGAAAAATCATATTGGAACCTAGAGCAGTTAGAAACAAGAACCTTACAGCTATGAAATCAATCAATTTTAGAGTATCTCATCAAGTGGAAGAATTTACCCACTAAAGATTCCACATGGGAGGACAAGAATTTTATACAGAAGCATCTAGAACTACTCAAGCATTGAGGACAATGCTTTTTGAAGGAGAGGGGCATGTTAGACCCCTATACTACTAGTGTAACCCCTTATTGTTATTAGTACAACCCACTTGTTATATTGATGTACCCATGTAGTGCCCATATTGTTACTATTGTGCCACATAGAATCCCACTATTATTATTATTGTGCCCTTACATTATTATTGTTATGTAGGCTCTAGTTATGTTATGACCCCTTAGACTCCTATATATAGAGAGGAGGTCTTTTCATTTGAATCATCGAAGAATTGTTCCTTTGTGTAATGTAAAGGAGGTTTCCCCCTCAAAGAGGCAGAATTCTAAGGCGTTGATCTGTCCTTAATATCTTTTCTTGAGCTGGTTTCATAACAGATTATCATTAGCAGGGGTCGTTGCCTTAGTATCTTGAGTCTTAGAATCAAGTCTTCATTGCAGCATTGTAGACCTTCATGTCTTAATGTGGGAAAAATTGAGTTCCATGGCTCAATCCCTGCCGTTGAAAGCCCCGGCGTGTAGGGAATGATTTTGATACGTCAATGATCTCTGGAAGACATTTGATTTCATGATCTTGGTTACAAATGTCTGGGCTTTCACATTCTCTGTCATTCTTTTCATAGCCAAGAGTGAATGACTAGCGTTTCCATTCAAAAGTGAGGCCTCGGGAGAATGTAGGAGCTTCAAAGTCCTCCATTAGAGTAATTCGAGAAAAATTAAATGCACAAATTCAAAATTTTATTTGAATTTAAGAAAATTAGTGCCAAATTGGCGGGATGATGTTGCAATATTGCAGTCTATAACTCGATGGATCTACCATATTTTGTGACTTGTTTTTGTTGATGTTGCAAACATCTCCTTTATGGTCTACAATCAATTTTATGGATTTGGCTTGGTATCTTAACTATTAGTATTTGCATTTGCTCAAATTTTCTCTTACTTCTTAGTATTGTAGATGATTTGGAACAATCATTGTGCTTAGTGCTATGTGGGAGGGTGAAAGTGATGTTGGAATCTATGATTTGTTAATATATATTATTTTCATTTATATTATTACATTAATAATCCATAGCTTATATTGGGTGCATTCATTTAAAATCTTTGCTACTCCTTATCAAGATTTTACTCCTAGATGTGTTCAAGAGGGAATTTTTCAAGATAAATGTGACATTGTAGATGAAATACAATGCATTATTAACTTTGAGGTGCTTACTAAGGTGGAGAGATGGGTTGCAAGCATGTCCCACTACTAGAGTTTCCTGAATCACTATATACATATAGGCAATCTTTACTCGCACCTCAGGTTATTTTTCGGTTGCATGGCGATGGAGAAGAAAACTACCTAAGAAGAGATGATTTTCAATAGGATGAATTGTTGGAGTTAATATGCTTCATGGACAACAAACTAGGGAAAATTAAAGCCCACTTTGACTTGCCCCCTACTCTAGGTTGTTCTCTAGCAAGTGAAAGGGATCCTATCCCTGTGGAAGCCTTAGAATATAGAAAATATTAAATGTTAATTATGTTCTCTAGTTATCTACTATATCAAGTACCACTAATTTTTTTTTTTGCTTCGATATATACTTATAGCCCATGTACTTTTGAAAAACTTGTTCATTTTTTGGTACTCTATTAGTAAATTTTTTGTGTGGCTCGTAAGAAAAATGAAATTGTGTGCTTGGTTTGGTTTCTATAGTGGCAGACCATGAAATATTTCAACCTCTTTTCATGTAAAATAATGATTTGATGGAATGAAAACAGTTTCACTTAAGAAAAAAATACAATCATATAATGCAAATCAATAAGGTGTATTGATTTCACTATTAGTAAATTGAAAAATGATTTGGTGCATTCATAACAAAAAGTATTAAATTAAATGGATTCATCATGGAATTTTTTTTCAAAATGTTGATTACTATGCTATAAAATATGTTCTTTCTTGTAAGTTATAATACAATGCTTTCTTTAATTGAGTGTAAATTATATCCTATTATTTTTTGCAATTAAAATCAAAATGATTTGCTGCATTGGTAACACAAATTATTAAATTAAATGGATTCATCATCAAAAACAATTTCAAAATATTGATTACTATATTGATATAAAATATGTTCTTATTTGTAAGTTGTTGGGCATGGAATGGCCCCCAAGGCATGTTTTTGGGCTGAAAGCCCAAGTTTTGAACGAATATTATTATAAAGCTCCACGAATTGTGGGCGCGGGGCGCGAAAGTATGATAGAGTCACAGGGTTGTTCGCCCTAGTTTTGTAATGTAATGTCAGTTGGATAGACCTACCCATGGTCTGCGGAACTTAGGATTGTATAAATAGAGAGAGGCTTTAAGTTTATAAGATAACTAACAAAGGAATAGAATAGAAGCATGAGAAATCTAAGTGATTGAGTTGCAGTATGAAGTGTGTCTTCAGGTCATAGAGTAGGAGAAGGCTCTGTAGCTGAGTGTGCAGAGGCCTAGTAGTCCGTAGCTGAGTGTGCAGACCCCTGTAGTTGAGTGCACAGGGTGAGTCGAGTCTGTAACTAGGGAAATAATCAATAAAGAGAAGTTTTTCTATAATTTTGTGTATCTATTCTTCGTTTAATGCATAATTGACATAATTTTCAATTATACTATTTGTTTACTACGCGCACCTGTATGCATGTTTTATGTGGATAAGTATAACTTAAAGCACTCAAGTAGGCCAAGATAATTAACTAACATTGGAATATAAGAAAGCTCTTGGGTAATAACGCAGAGCGAGGTGCTCAACCCCTATGTAGGGTTGCACAAATATAGTATATCAGGCTGCGAGGAATGGGAAAGTACACAAACCAACCTACGCACAGGGACAAACCATGAACCAATCGAACTCATTAGACATCTCCAAGGTGCGGAAGCCTGGTTCAAGCACCCTCCCATACTACTTTAGGTGAGACCTCAGTTTGTGCTCCGTGGATTGTTTCCGAAAGGGCCAGTAGTACCAGGATTTGTTTGGCTAATTAACTCTGAACCTGGGTCAAGCCCCAACAAGCCAACAAATGCTTCCGTTGCCGGGATCGGGATCTGAATAGAGATGTCTGATGTCGTATCACTGGAATCCAACCAAGAAAGGAATCGAAGAGTGGTTGGATATAAACATTCATGAGTTTGCAACACAGGAAAATAGGAATCCACAATTATTGAAGGAAGAGTGGTTAGATTGTTACTTATATACGGAAATCCATGAAATTTTCTTTGCATCCTTTCCTACTAAGTTATACGAGTGGATTTCAAGGCTACCAGGTAGCCAAGGAAGGTGTAAACTCGACAAAACTATTGTGTGGACTCTGGAATTGGTGCGCATACTGGAAGCATTAGAAGATAAGATCGTGCGTGCTGTCAATCACTGGCTGGATCGAATCATAGGAGGATTCATCACTAAATTCCCAGTAGATAATTCAGTCAGATATAGCGAGGTGGAATGACACTTCCTCAAGGGACTATGAAGTAAGTATGTTAAATATGTGAACACTTGGATTAAAATGCTACTTTGTGAAAAGCAGGTTATGTGAATAAGTTAATGTTTGGGGCTACACGGAGTGGGAGGATCTACAGAAACAAAGGTAGCACATAACTAGAAACTAGCCCCTTGATATCACCTCTACAAGGAGGTGAAGAAGAGCTCACAAAGGTTTCACCAAGAAGTGCAATCAATCTAATAAAATAGAGAATCCCGTGCATACCACCCTTGCCCACACCACCACTAGTTTCACCATCTTGACCCCTGACTTTGTTCATACTACTTTTTCCACCACCGCGAAGTAGTATGGCCAGCACGATAAAGTTACCAGTGTTCAAAGGAGTAGGGAATGAAGATCCGGACCAATATTGGTTCATGGTAAAAGTGGTATGGGAAGCACAGGGTGTCAAGGACGACAATATAAATAAGGCAACATTGGTCAGCGCTCTACAGGATCACGCACTGGCTTGGTACATTAAGCATTCCAATTACAATCCAAATGCGGGGATGGCGGATATCTAGACTGCACTAAACAAAGAATTTAGCAGGCCAAAATTGGAGGCAGAATCGATCATTAGATTCAAGGAAATCACAATGCTACCAGGCGAAACCCCGTGGGAGTTGGATCAAAGACTTAAGTGCATAATTTGCGAAGCGAACATGACCTTAACATACGAGCAACACCGTGAATGGTTTGTAGCCTCGTTAACACCACATCTATGAAACGTTTTGTCGCAACAAAGGCTAACCACTCAGGCTGAAGCTTTGGAGGTCGCGATGAGATTACATGAGACTCTGATACAAGTTCCAAACCTGGGAGCCCAACAGAATCACGTGTAGTTTAATAACTTATGCCTTGAGATGCAGAGTTTGAAACAAGACAGGATGGCTCATCCAGAAGTGCACGACGAGGTATGGTGCGTAAAGTGCAAGGGCTAAGGACATGAAAAGGACCACTGCCCAGTGTTCACAAATTACCTTGCGGGAGGAGGACAAATGTCTTTATGACTGAACACACAGGTAGGGCAAGTGTGGTGCCTGCATTATGGTGCATGACTTTTCAGATAGGAGTGAAGCATGCTACAGATAATTATCATCTATTACAAAAGTATACGCAGAATTACCAACACTTATTCTGTAATTTCTGCAGGTCAATGGGCCATGATGAGCGCACCTGTAGAAGTTACAAACTGATGATGGATCAGACTCCTACCTACAAAGTTCACACTGAAACATGGCCCCTCGATCAAAATGCAAGAATGGCGTGCACTACATTTCAGGGGCGTCGAAAAGGCCGAGGTGGAATAGGGCTAGGAAGAGGTCGAGGACAGTTGATATGTTACAATTGTGGAGGACCTGGGCATTATGCCCACGATTGTACAAATCCAATGAGACCATCATGCTTATATTATATGCAGTATGATCATGAGATGGAGGATCGTCCAGCACTAATAGCAAGGTTGTGTGATAAACGAGCACTCCAACCACCCCCAACTAGGAACCTGCAAATGATGAGGTCTAAGATGCGCGAGGAAGACCTGAATATAAATATCATGCTCCGAAGCGGTATTATGATGGGGGATGACAAGGGCAAGTAGCCTGAAGAAATTACCTGGGTTCACAAAGCTCCAACAGAGGGACCAGAATTTGATTTAGAATGCGCTAAGGAGACATTCACGGAAGCAAAGAGGAGCTTCACGGATGCCTCCACTTAAGGAAGTAAATGCAGACTGGAGCTGGAAATGGACCCATCGATGCTCACTACATTCTTGGATACATGCATGAAGCTGCTGCGTGACAGCAAAGTTGTGAAGGGGTTGCAAGAACTCATAACTAGATGTGCTAGGACTGCGCCAGGAGAATTGCGCGTAGTCCGGAAGCTTGGGAAGCACACGACTCGAACAGGAAGGGAGATGAGATTGACCACGCAAATCGGGGAATATGAAATGGATTAAGAGATTTTGAATCTAGGATCTGGCGCAAATGTCCTACCAAAGCAGACATGGGAGTGCATGGGTAGGCCTATGCTGCAATGGTCTCCTATCCAACTGTGAATGGAAAACTAGCATAAGATCCTACCTATGGGGAGATTGCATGGAATCATAGTAGATATCGAAGGTGCGAGCGTGCTAGTAGATTTCGAGGTGATAGAGATTGTTATGACGACAATCCCTATCCTACACTACTAGGAATAGATTGGGCCACTGACATGAATGGAGTGACAAATCTAAAGAAGCAAAAGATGATTTTTGAGAAAAATTCACTTCGCATAGTGGTACCTTTAGACCCAGCAGAAGGATCGCACTACACAGAATCAGTGCGTGACAATGATTCAGACTGCATCTACAAGATAACCGCGCAAGAGCAAGATTAGGTAAATCCAACCGCGGATGACCGAATCTCTTGGGAGTGCGAAATATTCTCCACATCAAATTCTAATGAAGAGATAGAGTGATGGTAGAACCAGTTACACGAGGTAACCATGCTCAACTATAACATGATGACAAGGTCATTGCACTGTGTAGCAACATAAGTAAGGGATCTGCCTACGTATGATGGGTTCAGTGAAGTGGAGGAGTTCCTAAACAACTTTGAAGAGGAAGTGTCAGAACAACATCGTTTCGACACTCTGAAATGGGTATTGCGCACTACGCCCACGAGGTGGTGGGGTACGCACCAGCAAAGTTTTGAGGACTGGTGTGAATGTGGAAGGATGATGTGACTACAATTTGGGAAGCCTCAAATGTGGATAAAAGCCAAGTATGACAGACAAAATTGCCCGCACACCCACCTTTCTAGATGGATACAAGCATATGGTGCCCAACCTGCACAAAGGCACACCGTCCTCACTGTAGGAAACACGATCAGTAAGTAGGGGTGGGCAAGATAATTGTGCGAACAACCCCTCCATTTGGGACTAGGAAGTATGGTAAGACTAAGTGCACAAAATCATATTCACATAGAAGATTTTGACAAAGCACACGAAGCACTAAACATGGTCCACCATGTGAAGTGGGCTGAATGGGACCTCCGCGTACCAATGGTTCTCTGGTTATATAGGACCATGTGCAAAACCCTGACTGTGTAGGCACCATCAAGGCTAGAGTATGAAGCAACTGAAGTAAGCCCTATAATAATTGGAGAACTTAGGTGGCGCATGATCACGCTAATAGATGCGATGGTTCACAAAACCTTGGAAGCAGAAATCCAATAGGGAAATTTTAGGCTCCAAGAACATGAAAAGGAAAGGGTACGATTAAGGAGGAAAAGTGCTTTGGTAGAAGCAGGAGTCAAAAAGCTGGAAGGCAAGTTAAGGGATGAGTTTCCCAATAAGAAGATGACGGTGATAAAATAAGGTGCACACGATCATGCTGAAAAGCTTGAGGACTATCGCCATGAATTGATCAGTCTGATGCATTGGCTTGGACTGCATATTACTAGGAGGTTTTAACCAGGGTGATGTGCTGCAGAGGATAAGGTGCGCGATGCGGCCAGTAATGGTAAAAGGTAGGTACTTCCCAGAAAGAATGCTGGATGATCGGAGGAAACCACACATAGGTGGCATGACCATCTGACTAGCCAAGGAAGGAACATTCTTAGCACTCCATGCAGTTGAAAGGAAGTACAGGACTATAAACTACTCTGCCCGAAAGCTACACAAGGTTGGAGTTGCACGCGGAAACAAAAAGTCACAAGGACTGTGATTGCGCACAGGGGGCTGTGCTGCCACCTGTGTTGGTCAAAATGTGACCGTTGAAGTCACTATTCACAATGGGATGCTTGACTTAATGCCAAATGGAGTGGGCAACAAGCATTTAAAATGCGATTTATGGGCAAGATTTAGAAAAATCTACTGCCAAGAAAGCATTAATGAACTGGAATAGGGGGGAGCAGTCGAATTCAAATTCAAAAAGTGCTATAAAATACAAAGGGTTACCCAGCAAACAACACTTGGCCATTTGTGAATTGAGCGATTGAGTAGAGCCCTAAGTGTTGTGAGCCCAAAGTTGATTGAACCCATGACTTCGTGAGTGCTAGACTTTCAGACGAGTACGATGGCAATTGCTCCATATGTTATGGATATAACAAAAATGACCACCTAGGAGGTTGCGCAAACCCTAACTGTGGGGGATGTTCCAGAAAGCGTCAGAATTGTGGCAGAAATCCCGAAATCACCGTGCACACCTAGACCTAGGAAGGGAAAACAAGAAATGGTCCTCGTATGTGTGTCCTCGCAGAACCCGCTGCACACCAAACTATCAATGGAGGAGAAGGGGAAAGTCATCACCATAGAGACAGATGAAGAAGAAGAAGATTTGGAGAATCTTATCATCTCGGAGGAGGAGGATGAAGGCATGGAGGAGGACACTTAGCCTAGGCACTCTCCAACAAAATTTCCCACCTATGTCCCCCTGCATAAAGTGAAGGTGAAAGTCTCGAAGGACTTGGACGAGACCGAGAGCTCGCTCCAGACCCTGCTCCTCCCAGATAACATTATGTTTGAAGGAACACACCTGGGACGCGTGCTAAGCTTGAAATTTGAAGATTGGGACCTCGTTGACCACGAGCAGTTCCCTCAACTTGAGACTGGGAACCTTATGAAGCCCAAATAAAACACCGCAGCAGGGGTTATAGAACTAGAGCTGCAGAGGTGGTTACGCAGAGTGGAAAAGGTTGTACTACTAAATCTGCTCTGGGTGCCGCACATCCACCATGCACTAATAACCATTTTCATCATCAGGTAGTTGCTCTGCCTCATGCATGATGGGTGTTTGTGCCTGGATGATCCAATCCCCATCACGAAAGACCTGATTCACCATGTCTCCCGACTTCCATGCAAAGGAGAGGACCCCGCAGACATATCAAAAGGGAAGGGTAGTGACTTGACCATCGCGAAGGCCATGAAGAAAAAGTATAAGATGGAAAAGAAGAAGAGGGGTTATGCCATCTTGAGCATCATGGAGAAAAAAGTGCGCGTAGTGACCCAAATCTTAGTAGGAAAGGTCATTTGGAAGTGGCGTGCGGACAAAGTACTCACACCAATGGTAGCACTGGCTGAGCTATGTGCGGAAGGGGTCCAATTTAACTAATCTGAATTTCTGTGCATGAAATTTTTAGATAATTGCTGCGAAACCCAAGAACAAGGTAAAATGTTCCACTATGCATGGTTTTTGTTGTCCATAATGCTCATGGTTGGTGGGTTACCCGAGGATAGTCAATTCCCCATAATTGACAGGGACTTGCCAGAGGCCGCGAAGTACACTTCGCTCTAGGCCACGAAGGATTCTAAGCAGGTACATGACAGCAAAATATTCTAGGTCTTCATGGAAATGAACCTCGAAATTGAGATCAGCCGTAAATCGTGATTGTCACCCACTATTTACAAAAATCTGCAGGGTTTTGTAGAATTTAAAGCGGACATGCATAACATCTATGTCAGGGCATGCAAGGACCCAACCAATTAGTCGGTACAACTACCCTTTGTAGCCACCGATGACATCATTTATAATGTACTAGAGGCACGGCTGTTGGAGTGGCACACCCGGACATCGCAGAAATCGAGAAGTTGGTGGCACAACGAAAGAAGGATGAACCCAATCTGCACATCACACAACTAGCTGAAAAGCGAAGACAAGAAACAGTGGTAGTAGAAGTATAGGTAACATGAGACGTGGCATAGAAAGCAGCTGAGCAAGAAAATTCCACAGCAACCCAAGAGACAACTACAAAGGTGGGCAAGGTCTAAACAACGCCTTCGCAGGGGTAGGAAGCAGAGGAAGCAGAAACAAAAGAAGGAGGCATGGACCCACCAACCACATCAATGTAGCTAAAGCACCAACACCCAACAGAGTGGGCAGGGTCACGGAAGAAGGTTAAGGCCTCAAAATTGTCCATTGACCCGATCACCCTAACTGACAGTGATTTGCAGTTAATTAGTGAAGCAATGTTTGATGTCACTAATGAGGCTCTCCAAGATTTCATGCAGGAGAACCATGTTGTTTTGGGGGCCTTCAAAAGTGTAGTTATAGGAATTACACGTATGCCCCCCTCAGGTTGGTATAGTTAGATCCTTGACAGTAGAGCAGATGTTGCATGCACGGATAACGAACACCATAGTGCTACCGGAAGGAGCACTAGTACGATCAAATGAGGTAGATAGGCCTTGGGTTAACGTGCTGAAAGGTCTCAGTATCAATCTAGCTAGACTCCTACGTGAGACCTTGTATGTATTGTAGGATGGGATAACTGCAGAGATGTGAGCTAGGGAGAGTTGGGCACTCTAGTCCTCAATGAGCAGAAAATAAATATGTAACAACTAAGCTTGTGGCACGACGAATTGGTGTCACAGAATCAATAGCTCGTATAGGTGATCGACGACACTTGTCAAAGTGCCCTGGAGCTGGCCATCCCAACAGATCTACTAGTAGAGACGTAGATCCATAGGTTAGTAGCAGGGGTCCGTGAGGCGAGGGAAGAAATGAAAAAGGTTCAGTTGGAGCTGAACATTCAGATTGCAGAGATGCGGTTAAAGGCGTAGCCATCCACTCCCCTGGAATTCAGAGAACAACGCGCTAGCGCTATTACAACGAAATTGGAGGAAATTGGAGGTGCATTGTAAGACTGCACCAGTATGTTGGTGGAATCACTTGAGGTCATCTCAAATTTGTAGGAGGACCCCAACATCCAAAGCTTAGAGATAGAGGTGCGAGAACTCCAACAACAGTGTGACAGTGTCCGAGTGTTATGAAACTAGCTCACAGAAAGGTAGAAAACATAGATCAATGCCTTATAAATAAGCCTCTTCGAGGGGGAAACCTCCTTTACATTACATAAATGAACAATTCTTGGATGATTCAAATTACAAAACCTCCTTTCTATATATAGGAGTCTAAGGAGTCACAATATAACCAAGCCGACCTAACATAATAATATAAGGACACAAATATAACAATAGAGGATTTTATGGGGCACAGTAAAACAATATGGGGGCCAATAGGGGCACAACATATTAATAAGGGATAACACTACAATATTATGGGGTAATCACTTATTAATAGGGACCTAACATGCCCATCTCATTTAAAAAGTGTTGTCCTCAATGCTTGAGTAGTTCTAGATGCTTCTGTATAAAATTCTCATCCTCCCATGTGGAATCTTCAGCGGATAAGTTCTTACACTTGATGAGATACTCCAAAATTGATCGATTTCATAACTGTCGAGTTCTTATTTTTGTGACTGCTTCCGGTTCTAATATAATTTTCGCTTCCTCGTCAAGTTCTGGAAATATTTCTTGAACTGGGAGCTTGTTGCCTATAACCTTCTTTAAGCATGAGACATGGAAAACTGGGTGCACTCGAGAAGCTGCAGGAAGCTCCAATTTGTATGCCATAGTACCAATCTTTTGCAACACCTTGCATAGGCCATAATACTTTGGTGATAATTTATTATCCTTCTTAGCTTACTTGAGGGACATTTGTTTATATGGTTGTAGTCATAGTAATATCAAATCACCTACATTAAAACTTCTTTTGTTGTAATGTTGATCTCCCTCTTGTTTCATTCTATTTTGTGCCAACATGAGGTTATCCTTTAAGAGTTGGAGGACTACTTGTTGATGCTCGATGTGGTGTTCCAATACTTGAACCTAAGAATTTTCTCTTAAATATGATGTGATGGATGGTGGTTGATATCCATAAAGTGCTATAAATGGGGTCATTTTTGTTTCTGTATGGAAGGAATTGATATACCACCATTCATCCAAAGGCAACCATTTGACCCATTGTGTCTGTGTATCAAATACAAAGAAATGACGATATCCTTCCAAACATTTGTTTACTATCTCAGTTTGCCCATCAGATTGAGGATGATAAGATGAGCTATGAGCTAACTGAGTACCAAGATAAGAAAATAATTATGTCCAAAACTTTCTAGTGAAAATGGGGTCTCTGTCACTTACAATAATCTTTGGCCTTCCATGTAGCTTTTCAATTGTTTCCATAAATGCAATAGAAATTGTACTGGCTTTAAATGGATGTGATAATGCACAAAAGTGTGCATACTTGGTAAATTTGTCAACTACCACCATGACAACACTTTTTCCCTCAGACTTGGGTTAACCTGTGATAAAATCCATTGAAACCTCATCCCAACGTTGGCTTGGAAAGGATAAAGGTTGTAATAGACTTGGGTTCTTAATTGTTACAACTTTATTTTCTTGGAAAACCAAAAATTCCACCACAAACTTTGAGTATCCTATTTAAGGCCATCCCAAAAAAATTCCTTCTTAACCTTGTGGTAAGTTTTTAAAAATCTTGAGTCCCTTCCTAAGGGAGAAGTGTGAAATTCCATAAGAATCTTTTTCTTGAGTTGGGAATTCTTACAGAGGTATAAGTGATCTTTGTACCATAATGAATCATTTTGCCAGCTAAATGTATCAGATGTAATGGAATCTTGTTGTAACTTTCGAATAACTGCCCACACTTCTTCATCATTCTTCCATTCCTACCTTGCTTCGTTTATCCAATATGGTTGGACAATAGAAATGGCACACAATTGTTAGAGTCGGTCTGGTTATCCCTCCATCAGAGATCAAAACTCTTTTATGCACTTCATGTTTAGGTGTCCCATCAGTTTTGATCATTTGCACTCGTTAGGAGCATGCCATAAATCTGACGGAAAGGTTTTTGTTACTCATTCCCCTCATGCTTGGCACTGCTGGCTCAGGTCCATTTATAAAAAATCAAAGTCTTGAAACAGTCATTTGCAGCCCTGTTTCAATTTCTAGGTCATGACAAGTGTTCTCGGTCATTAGGTCTAGGGTTAAGTCAATTTGGTTTTTGTAAAGTCTAATAAAGCCAATAGGCCAGAGGGAGGTCCTCAATAGGTTGTTATCTCAAAGATTTTTATCGTTATACGGATAGATTATGACTTCTCTTCAAAACTCTGTTTTGAAGATAAGTCGACATTTCATTTTTGTAATAAATTTTCAAAAATTTCAGTGGTTGAATTGTCCAGGTGTAGCCCTGGTCTCCTTTGCCAAATCATGTCACAGTTATCCCTGCAAAAAGTATCAAAGAAAATCATTATTTCATCCAAATTTAAAAAGGAAACCAAAAAGAAAAATTCTATTAATCCTGAAAGAATGTCAAAATGCCAAACATTATGAAAGTGGGTTATTAAAATCAAATCTGATTTGGTCAGATATTTTCCTCACATATAAATCATGGAAGATCATTCATTTCCACCATTTCTCAAGGCAAAAGTCGAATTTGTGAAGTGGAGGGCAGACAACGCGTTTGAAGGGTAGATTGACAAGCTTGAGGAGGCACGCGACCCATACAGAAAGGCGCACGATGCATTGGGTGCGCGCGGCGCACTGGGCTCCATTGGCCAGTGTAAATTTGCAAGCGCACGACGCATTGGGAGTGCGCTACACACTGGGTGATGAGCGCGGCGCACAGTTTTGGGATCCCAAAAATGGTTTGAAAACTCATCAAATCACCCAATCTTCACATCAATTTTCCAGGTAGGCTTGCCTCCATTTCTTTTGCTCAGTTTCTGATGGTGAATGTGGTGGGTTCATGGCTAATGCCCATTGAAACAAGACTTTGAAAAAACCTCCCTCTTGCCAATAAGAAACATTGCTTAGGGTTTTCAAAACAGTGTTGTCACCAATGTCTACTCTTTTCCTCACTTCCCGCTGTCCCCCATTCCCAAAGTAACTCATCAAACTTCCTCATTAATCCCCTCATAATTCTAACATATGATCCCTAAACCCCTAATCCCTTACCTCTATGAAAACTCCTTAAAAACTATACAATATCCTCCTAATCCTAAACCACATTTCCATATGTATACATTTTCCCTTCCTTACCCAATTACATTTTATTTCAAAGTCCCTAATTCCCTAATGTTTTCCCTTTCCTAATATTCCCTTGTGCATTTGTTTTTCCCCTTGGTCACAACATTGTTAGAGCAAAAAAGTAGTTCACATTCAATTGCACACACAATTTCATTCAGAGCAATTTATATATCAGCATACATATTCCAGACATCTTGTTTTCAAAGTCATGTCAGAGACGGATTCAGTTTATGAGCAGGAGTATGACAGTGATTCTACAACTGAGGGTAATGTGCCACGGAGGCCTCACAAAAGTGGCAAAAGTGGTTAGCATGTCAAGGAGGAGCCTACTTCTTTGGCTCAATTGCAGTATTGCCCGCTTGCAATGGATTGTTTTCAGCGTCGGTCATGTTTCCAATACTGTTAGATGATCTCACAAACCCAACATCATCGTGAACTAGTTCGTCTATTTGTTCTACATTTACACGAGGGCTGTGTAAACCTCGCTGGAGTAAATTTCACTTTGTCACCAGAGACTATTGCTCAGGCTACCGGAATACCAAATGTCGGAGAGGAATGGAACAAACGCCAACAGTTAGACAAATTCTACTATGAGCCATACCTCAAACCTGGGCATATGAGACACCTAAGCACGATTTTTCCTTTCAGATTCCTGAGGGATGAGTTTGCACCATTGATGAAACTCATCATTTGGTATTTCAGTTGTGAGGGCAGATTCTCGCGTCTCTATGTGTACCATGTCTGTTTTTTGATGCATTTCATGAGGGTACGTATGATGAACATTATGTATTTCATGTGTCGCAACATAAAGAGGATGGTGGTTTTAGTACAAAGGAAGAACCCAACACAGCAGCATAGAAGTATATATCATTACGCGCTGATCAAAATCATAGTGGTACATCAGTTGACACAGCAGAGCACTAATTGGGAGGATTTCATCTCCTGTGACTTCTTCACAGCGTCACAGTTACTTCCCGAGATAGTTCATGATGAGGGAGAGCCTTCACACCAGCCAGACATTCTTGAGACCAAGCATATAAGTGCTCCATTGTATGTGACATACCAGCGAGGCCACATGGCCTTATTTGCATCTACACGACGAGTACTATCTCCACCCGGGGTGGAAGGGGTCTCGTTGACTCCATCAGCAGAGCGAGTATTATCTCCACATGATGTGGAAGGGGTCTCGCCTTCTTCTTAAGCATAGGTATATATCCAGGACAGAGGCAAGAGGCCTATGCATGATGAGGGTCCTTTAGGAGGCCGGGACATAGATTTCACAATCATTGATGTTGATGCGAGCTCTCCTAGCTCGGAGCTAAAGGAGATCATCTGTGAGCAAAAGGCTGAGAATAACTCGCTGAGAAAGAAATTGCAGATGGCTAAGTGGGTGATAAATTACTTGGAGCAGTGTAACAAATAGCTAGAGGATGAACATACACTTTATGAGCTGCGGAAAATCCGTGAGGATCGAGAATTGGCCCGAAAGAGACCGGGTGATATGACACCAACTGATCGAGAGTCTATGCTCATCCATGTTAACACTCATTTGGAGAAATTGTTGGAAAAAACCAATAGAGACAAAGACATGCTTCGTCATATGAAAGGTCATTATTGGGCCCGTATGCATGTCTGCAAAGCAAAAATGAAGATTCTAAACAGGCGGTTGAGCAGAGCACTAAAACGGCGAAGAAAGCTTGATCCACTACAAATTTTGGTCAAGGCTTCATTGGCTGGACATAACACATGATGGAGGGTCTTCGCTCCGAATTTGAGCAATTTCGGAGAAATTTTTGTCATTTTGAAATTTTTGGCTTGCAAAACAGGTTTTTCAACTCAACGTGTAGCGAGTCGACGCACGTGCTTATGATTGGGACACTTGCTTGAGGAAAAATTTATAGTTTTGGATTTTTCATGGTAAGTTATGCATGCTCTAGTATTTCCAAGGCATTTCATCAAGTTCTTGATGACCAAAACAGCCAAAAACACCATGAAAATCACATTTATGCCACCTTTTGCACCAGCAGGAAGTACTTCTGGGAGAATGACATTGTGAACGGGAAAATGAACTCCAAATTGCGAAATTCCACTTGGGATGGATAGCAGACATCTGGGGCTTTCCAACCAGCTATTGTGAGCTTGATTTTGATGTCGGGAAGTACCCCAAAAGTAGGCTGAAAGGTGCACAGCGCATAGAGATTTTTGCTCAAATTTTCTCTTTCCAGCTCAGAATTTCGGCCAGTTATGACCAGTTTCACCTCTTGATGTGATTTTTGACCCGACTTGATGTAATTTGATGTACATGATGTAACTTTCACACTTATTTACCTATTCTAGATGATTCATTAAAAAAAAAGTCAAAATTTAATGAATGGGTCAGTTTCCCTTCTTTTAGAGGCAAGTTGTTTTGGATGCCTAGATTGTAGTGCTTTGTTTAGAATTGGTTGAAACAACTCCTAGGATGATGAGATAGACCCCTAAAGACAAGGGAATGGGTTTGATTACCGATATTATGTATTTTCTAAGTCATTTTCAGGGTTGGACTTTTGGGAAAAGCCTAGACTATATTGTACATTGTATCTCTGCAATTTTGGCAAAGGAAAGACCAGGGTTTTGCAGAATTGTTTGGGATTCATATGGCTTTATGTGTTGATGGTGTGCTTCTTTCAGTATCTGTAAGTTGTTATGTGTATCATTTTCCTTCTCTCATCTTCTGAAATTGAACAAATGAAGTGTTAAGGTAGAATCCATAATTTGTTATGCTCTGCCTTTAAGTTTGTTTGATTTTCCATGTTTTCATCTGTTTAAGGAGAATCCTTGAAAGCTTCTTGCTCTCGTTAGCTCCTTTCCAGTCTGATATTTCCATATCTTTCACTTTTAAAGCATCAAGACAATCACCTTCCTTTCCCCAATCAGACCTCTGCAAAAACTGTGTCTCATCCCCGCACCCAAAATTGTCTTTCCCTTAGATTCAACAAAAACCCCAAAAAATCAACTTCAAACTCCTTGTACTTCATACCTAGCCTAAAATTAATTACCAATTTAGTCATGTCGAGCCTCATCGATTACCTTTTGCTGAGATTGACCTAGAGAGAGCCCCCTCCTGTCCTCGTAGGGCTAGCTACGAGGCTGAGCGTGGTTTGATGTAGCCTTGAGTTTTACCTTATTTCAACCTAAGGTAGATTTGAGTGCTAACATAGTGGCGACCATACTGGGGAAGAAAAATCTCAATGGTTTTCTTGTTGATGTGTTTGTTTCGTGAGTCTTAGACGGAGTCTTAAGTCATGCCAAGTAGCTTTCGAAACACTTTTGCCATGCATAAGCGGAAGTAGATAAACGCTGCTTCAGTCGATCTCCGATTAGCTTGTGAATGTAGCACTTGATTTGCAAAATCAGCCGAGTATATTTGTTCATTCTAGACCTTTGGATGATTGAGTCTAGAAGTTGATAGGTTGAATTACTTATATTCCTTTGATCTTTTGACAAAACACACTAGCTTCAAGAAGACATACTAGAGCTAATCCAGATCGGAATCTGCCTCCTGTCTACGAAAATCCAAATTTGATTTGAAAATTCCTTCGTCAAGAAAGCTCTGCGACTCCCGTGATTAAATCACATTCATGTGCTGCAATTTTTGAATATCTTGAATAACTTGCTTTTGATGAAAATTTTGAACTGTCATTCTTTAAAACCAAGTCTGAAAATGCTCTTGATTATATAGTTCCAAATCCTGATTTCGCTGCCGCTCTTCAAATCGAAAAGTCTAATATGTCTATTGAGAATTTTATTTTAAGACAGCTCCAAACTATAATTGAGGTTATGAATATCATTGATTTTATAGAAACTGCATCTGCTACCATGGGATCATCCATTACAGAATCCACCTCTAGAGATCCCATTGAACTACCTTTCATTCCCACCATCCCTGTGCAACCTATTATTTATGATCAAAAGTCTGCAGTCAATTCGCCTTCATCCACTGTTTCCACGCCTAAAACTGCATCTCCTCCACACACACCTCCTCATACACCTCACACCTCAGCTGCACATACGCCCCCAACATCTCCAAGGTCGACTACAAATCCACCAAGAGCCATGGCTGCCAGATTTGCACCCCTTGCTTTGCCGGCCAATTTGGATCCTATGCCTGCTGATTATCAGAGCAAGATTCCTATATTCGATGGCACACCACAGAGTATATTAGCTGAGCAACATATTGTCTGAATGATAAACTTTTTGGACCTGCATGAAATTGATGCAGAAAATGTTTCAATGAGATTATTTGCCCAGACTTTTGGAGGAGAGGTTCGTAAATGGTTCAAATCTTTACAAGCAAGGAGTATCAACACATTACAGGAACTTCAGACTTTGTTTCTAGATCAGTGGGAAATGAAGAAAGACCCGTTGCAAATCACTTCAGAGTATACCAACATCAAGCGTAATCCTGGTGATTCCGTTCAGGATTATATTATCAAATTTAATGCAGTGTATAATGCAATTCCAGATGACTTAAGACTGTCTAAAAAGTCAGCTCTTCTTAAATTCCCGAATGGTTTTGATCTGAAGATGGCTTATTCACTACGAGGCAGAGATCCACCTACCTTAGAAGATATGCAAAAGATTCCCGTTAGTGTTAAGGCGAATATGAATGATAAGAGAGCACGGTTGAAAGCAGAGAAAAGATTGACTATAAAGGAAGAGTCTACATCAGAACCGCTCTAGCTTTGTGAGATGGAAAAAATGTTCAAAAGAATCAACTTTGATAAACCAGAAATGTAGATCCATAATCCAAATTACTGTGGCCAGCAGCAACCATAGTTTAGAATTAAGCAGCGTGAACAGAGAGCACAAGAGCCGGTAGCCGAGCAGCAGATTAAAACTCCTATTTTGCACAATTTTGTGAGTCAAGATTCAGATGATGATGATGATGTAGTAGGGGACCAAAATCACTTCTTTACTCCCGACGATCTGGCCATTTACATCACTGAGGATGAAGAGTATGGAGAAAGTTCAGCTGCCCAGAAAGATGAAGATTTCATCTTAGCAAACGATGCAGATTTAGAGGACGAATCAGATGATTACCAAAGAGGATATTTGAATGCTTTGTCCACTCAATAGAAGCAGAACTCATTGAGAAACTGAGATGTGCCCATAAATCCAATTCAGAAAATAAAAGAAGCTATAACACCAAAGACAAATTCACCCATACCACAAAAGAAAGGAAAAGAGACAATTGATCCTACAGCTAGTAAAATATCATCAGCAGAAAAGGTGAATCAAACAAGTATAATCAAGGATAAGAAGGAAGTTCCGGTCAAAGTAGTCGAAAAAGTTTCAGCATTTAGTTTGGAAAAATAAATTTCCAAATTAAAAATATCTATTCCTTTGACAAAAATCATGAAGAACAGCAGCTACCATGGTCAAGTCTCCAAAATTCTGAATTTTGATCCAATGTTTGACACGATAAATGTTGAAGATGATCAGCCAGAGTTGATATTTGGGCCTACATTAGACAGTGAGTCCCCTGACAGTGATGTTCCTCCCTTTTATATCAGTTTGAGGTTGAATGAATATGTATTGCACAATGCCATGTTTGATTCGGGTGCCTTGCACAATTTGATGCCAAAGGCGATCATGGAAAAGATGGGACTAGACATTACAAGAAAATATCATGATTTTTATTCATTTGATTCTAGTCGTGTGAGGTGTATCGGACTCATCAAATATTTGGTTTTTAGCTTAGACCAAATTCCGGAAAAGAACGTCTTGATGGATGTGGTTGTGGCAGACATTCCTCCGTGATTTGGGATGCTCCTCCCAAGATCTTGGGGGAGAAAATTGAAAGGTACACTACAGTTAGATTTCTTTTATGCAACAATTCTAGTATTTGGTCAAATGAGAAAGATATATCGAGAGCAGAAGATGAAATACATGATAACTAGCAAAGAAAAGCCAATCAATCATCCTATAAATTATGTACATACCGACTTAGAGTTGTTTGTGTTGTTTGCTGATAGTTTAAATGATATTGATAGCCAATTAGTTCAGGCAGAAGATATACCAGAAATCACTGAGAATTTTAGAGAAGTTCTGCAAAGAGAAAGAAGAGAAAGGAAAACTACTGTGGAGCAATCAACTAAAGGCAATGGGTAGCAAACAGGAAAAACAGAGCTGGTGCAGTTTCAGCATTTATAGGACGATGAAGATGGTCTTTGGACCATGGATTTTGATGGCGCGGTAGGTAGGGATGGTGCTGAAATTGGTGTTTTGATTCGTAGTCCATTTTCTTCTATGGATAAGGTTCCAAGCAAAGTGAGAGTGTGTTCCTACAAGCTAGCATTTAACTATTCTAATAATGAAGCTGAATATGAGGCTCTAATTATTGGCCTTAAAATTCTTAGAAACTTGAAAGCGAAAAGGATTGCAGTCTATGGTGATTCAGAGTTGGTGATAAAGCAGGTTAAGGGTGAGTTTCAAGCCAAACATCCTCGCATGAGAGCTTACCGTAATGCAGTCTTAAATATTCGGAAGTTATTTTCTGATCATACCTTGACATGTGTGCCTCGCATACAAAATGGTGTTGCTGATGGACTTGCTAAGGCAGCAAGCAACTTAAAAATTCCGATGAATTCCAACAACAAGTTCGAGATTCATGTGAAACATCGTCCCACCATCCCAGACAATCAACGATGTTGGCAAGTGTTTCAGGATGATAAGGAGATTAATCATTTTCTACAAAATAAGGGTAAGTTCAAAGACACCTCCATAGATACAGAACTTGATGATGGTAGTGATGATATACAAATAAATCAAATTGAAGTACTGCAACTTAAAGATAACTTCATACCTAAGGGATTGATTCCTTTGGAGGAACTCTTTGACCAAGATGATGTAGCCCGTAAACCAACATTGAGGCCAACTAAAAAAGGTGTTTAAGAGGTAAATATTGGGACAACTGAGAATCCCAAGATGATAAAATTATCAAATTCATTATCACCAAAGGTAAAGGCAGAGTATGTGAAGTTGTTGTCTTTATTTTCTGATGGTTTTGCGTGGGATTACTCAGATTTAAAAACATATGACACTAATATCATTCAGCATATTATCCCCATTAAATCAAATCAGAAACCTTTTTGTCAAAAGTTGAGGAGAATCAATCCCAAGTTGCTACCATCTATTGAAAAAGAGGTAAATAGATTGTATAAATAAGGAATCATTGTGCCTATCCGATTTTCAGATTGGATATCAAATTTGGTGCACGTGAGAAAGAAAACTGGTGAGATCCATTTATGTATTGACTTCAGAAATTTGAATAAGGTATCATTAGAAGATAATTATCTGCTGCCAAAAATGGACCACATATTGCAGCGAGTAGTTGGAGCTTCAAGGATGTCACTACTCGATGGATATTCAGGATATAATCAAATTTTAGTGCATGAAGATGATCATGACAAAACTGTGTTTACCACTCCGTGGGGAAAGTTTCATTATGCACAAATGTCATTTGGTTTGAAGAATGTAGGAGCAACCTTTCAGCATGCAATGGACATGGCTTTCGCCAATGAAAAAGATGTATTTTTGGTTGTTTACCTTGATGATTTAACTGTGTTTTCAAATTCTATTGAAGAACATTTATATCATTTGCAAGTTCTTTTTCAAAAGTGCAGAAAATATGGCATTTCGCTGAATCCGAAAAGAGTCCTTTTGCCATGGATGAGGGCAAGATCCTTGGCCACATCATATCGAAAGATGGCATCCGTGTTGACCTTGCATGTGTTGAAGCCATCCAGCAAATTGAACAGCCCCGGAACAAGAAATAAATACAGTCATTTAATGGTAAAATGAATTTTCTGCGTCGTTTCATTCCAAATCTTGCTAAGCATCTTAGAGAAATCATGAATATGATAAAAAAGGACAGTCAGGTAAAGTGGACAAAAGAGGCGGTGAAATCATTCAATTTAGTGAAGATAGCTCTTTCTTCAGCTCCTATTTTAATCAGCCCAGACTACACGCAGGACTTTAGTTTGTTTTCATTTGCTTCTCAGGACACTTTGGCAGTTGTTTTAATGCAGAAAAGAGATGGAGTTGACAAGCCCATTGCCTATTGAAGTACAATATTATTGAGAAACAAACACTTGTGCTTGTAAAGGCCTTGAAAGATTTCCGTGTGTATATATTTCATTCCCACATTATAGCCTATGTTCCTAATGCAGCAATTAAAGATATTTTGGTACAGGCGGATCCAGAAGGAAGGCGAGGTAAATGGATTTGCTACGTTGTTAGAGTATGATGTGGAGATTAAAACAACCAAACTGATCAAAGGACAAGGGCTTGCCAAGTTAATGGCTGAAACAAATATGCGGGTTCTAGATATAAATTTGATTGCTTCCATGTCCGATGAAGATGAGGAGAGTTCATCAGTTCAGGTATCTGATATGTTTCTTTCTTCCCCTTGGTATGCTAATATTTTATATGTACTTCAGAATTTTTCCTCACCTCCCGGAATGCCTAGAAATAAGAGTAGAACATTGAAATTGAAAGCTGCAAATTTCTGCATACTAAATTCTGCATTGTATTGGAAAGACCCTGGTGGAATGTTATTGAATTCTTTGGTAGAGGAGGAAGCCAAAAGAGTTGTGGAAGAC
The DNA here is from genome assembly GCA_000404065.3 of Pinus taeda. Lineage (NCBI taxonomy): Eukaryota > Viridiplantae > Streptophyta > Pinopsida > Pinales > Pinaceae > Pinus > Pinus taeda. The sequence goes on along the minus strand of APFE031514651.1, from coordinate 80,060 downwards.
TTTCATAGAGGAGACTGCGGAGGCCATATGTTTTGGAAAACCACAGTGAATAAGATTCTAAGGGTAGGTTATTATTGGCCTACGCTGTTTTCAGATGTGTATAAGGCTGTTAAGAATTGTCATGAATGCCAAATTTTCGAAGGGAAGCAAAAACTACAGCCTTTGCCTCTCAAATCAATTGAAGTTAGTGCACCTTTTCAGCAGTGGGGATTGGATTTCATCGGGGAAATCCATCTGACATCATCAGGACAGCATAGATGGATATTGACAGCCACAGACTACTTCACAAAATGGATTGAAGCAATTCCTACTCGACAAACCACAGATGCGGAAATTATCTCTTTTCTTGAAATCAATACCTTGTCACGTTTTGGGTGTCCTAGTAAGCTAATCACAGATAATGCAGCGGAATTCAAGTAAAAAAGAATGGTTGAGCTTCGCTATAAGTACAATATCAGCTTGGGAAATTCAACCGCATACCATCCTCAAGGAAATGGATTGGCGGAGTCATCTAATAAATATTGGGTTAATATCATTAAGAAATTGCTGGAAATTAATAAAAAGGGCTGGCACAAGAAATTAGTGAATGCACTGTGGGCTGATAGGGTGAGTCAGAAAAAGTCTATTGGCATGTCTCCTTTCGAGTTGGTGTACGGAACAGACACAGTTTTTCCTACTTTGCTTGCTGTCCCGGTAGTCAAATTGCTTTAGGAATCCGATAGTGAGGAAAATCCTATGCAGAGAAGGATTAACTAGATGATTCATTTACAGCAAAAAATGGAGGAGGTATTTCAAAATACTTCCAAGTTGCAGGAGTGTATAAAAAATATTTATGATAGGAAGGCAAAAGCAGACACATTTCAGCTAGATGAGGTAGTTTTAAGGTGGGATGCCCGACATGAAGACAAAGGAAAGCATGGAAAATTTGAAAACTTATGGAAGGGTCCTTACAAGATTGCAGCGTATCGTGGCCAGAATGATTTTCTTCTCAAAGAAATGAATGGAGATGATTGCCCTAGAGGGCCGATCAATGGTCGGCTACTAAAGCGATATCACTTCTGAGTATTTTCTGCTCATTTCATCATCATTGTATATATCGTTTTGTTTCTGTTTTATTGCACATGTGTACTAAATTCTCATCTTCAGTCTGGGGCCTGTAGTGAAGGCTATAATTTTGGAGATGGAGATTAGTTGGTTTGCAGTTTGTCAAGTCAGTTGTATTAGCCCTTTTCATTTAAAAATTGAGTCAGTTTTGGGCAAAGTTGTCTTCGGTTTTCAGTCAAATCCGCAGTCACTTACATTGTCCAAGTTTTTTGTTTGAAATAATGACTACATAGCCTAATGGATGAAGGCACTGTCTAGCTCTCACAGAGATCTTCTGTTCTTCGCACCTCCGAGGAGCTACCATCCCTATTGGAGCCAATGTGAGAGTCGGTCTGGTTATCCCTCTGTCAGAGATCAAAACTCTTTTTTGCACTTCATGTTTAGGTGTCCCATCAGTTTTGATCATTTGCACTCATTAGGAGCATGCCATAAATCTGATGAAAAGGTTTGTGTTACTCATTCCCCTCATGCTTGGCACTACTGGCTTAGGTCCATTTATGAAAAATCAAAGTCTTGAAACAGTCATTTGCAGCCCTATTTCAATTTCTAAGTCATGACAAGTGTTCTCAGTCATTAGGTCTAGGGTTAAGTCAATTTGGTTTTTGTAAAGTCTAATAAAGCCAACATGCCAGAGGGAGGTCCTCGTTAGGTTGTTATCTCAAAGATTTTTATCATTATACGGATAGATTATGACTTCTCTTCTAAACTCTGTTTTGAAGATAAGTCGACATTTCATTATTGTAATAAATTTTCAAAAATTTCAGTACTTGAATTGTCCAGGCGCAGCCCTGGCCTCCTTTGCCAAATCATATCACAGTTATCCCTGCAAAAAGTATCAAAGAAAATCATTATTTCATCCAAATTTAAAAAGGAAACCAAAAATCAAAATTCTATTAATCCTGAAACAATGTCAAAATGCCAAACATTATGAAAGTGGGTTATTAAAATCAAATTTGATTTGGTGAGATATTTTCCTCACATATCAATCATGGAAGATCAATCATTTCCACCATTTCTCAAGGGAAAAGTCAAATTTGTGAAGTGGAGGGCAGAAGACGTGTTTGAAGGGTAGATTGACAAGCTTGACGAGGCGCGCGACCCATATAGAAAGGCGCGCGATGCATTGGGTGAGTGCGGCGCACTGGGCTCTATTAGCCAGTGTAAATTTGCATGTGCACGACGCATTGGGAGCATGCTACGCACTGGGTGATGAGCGCGGTGCACACAGTTTTGAGCCCGAAAATGGTTTGAAAACTCATCAAATCACCCAATCCTCACATCAATTTTCCAAGTAGGCTCGCCTCCATTGCTTTTGCTTAGTTTTTGATGGTGAATGTGGTGGGTTCATGGCTCATGCCCATTGAAACAAGACTTTGAAAAAACCTCCCTCTTGCCAATAAGAAACATTGCTTAGGGTTTTCAAAACAGTGTTGTCACCAAGGTCTACTCTTTTCCTCACTTCCCACTGTCCCCCATTCCCAAAGTAACTCATCAAACTTCCTCATTAATCCCCTCATAATTCTATCATATGATCCCTAAACCCCTAATCCCTTACCTCTATGAAAACTCCTTAAAAACTATACAATATCCTCCTAATCCTAAACCTCGTTTCCATATGTATACATTTTCCCTTCCTTACCCAATTACATTTTATTTCAAAGTAGCTAATTCCCTAATGTTTTCCGTTTCCTAATATTCCCTTGTGCATTTTTTTTTCCCCTTGGTCATAGCATTGTTAGAGCAAAAAAGCAGTTCACATTCAATTGCACACACAGTTTCATTCAGAGCAATTTATATATCAGCATACATATTCTAGACATCTCGTTTTCAAAGTCATGTCAGAGACAGATTCAGTTTATGAGTAGGAGTATGATAGTGATTCTACAACTGAGGGTAATGTGCCATGGAGGCCTCACAAAAGTGGAAAAAGTTATCAGCATGTCAGGGAGGAGCCTACTTTTGTGGCTCAATCATAGGCTTGCCCGCTTGCAATGGATTGTTTTCAGTGTCGGTCATGTTTCCAATACTATCAGATGATCTCACAAACCCCGCATCATCATGAACTAGTTCGTCTATTTGTTCTACATTTACATGATGGCCGTGTAAACCTTGCCGGAGTAAATTTCACTTTGTCACTAGAGACTATTGCTTAGGCTACCGGAATACCAAATGTAGGAGAGGAATCGAACAAACGCCGGCAATTAGACAAATTCTACTATGAGCCATACATCAAACCTGGGCATATGAGACACCTGAGCACGGTTTTTCCTTTCAGATTCCTGAGGGATGAGTTTGCACCATTGATGAAAATCATCATTCGGTATTTCAGTTGCAAGGGCAGATTCTCGCGTCTCTATGCATACCATGTCCGTTTGTTGATGCATTTCACGAGGGTACATATGATGAACATTCCGTACTTCATGTGTCACAACATAGAAAGGATGGTGACTTTAGTACAAAGGAAGAGCCCAACACATCAACATAAGAGCATATATCATTACGTGTTGATCAAAATCATAGTGATACATCAGTTGACACAGCAGGGCATTACTTGGGAGGATTTCATCTCCTGTGACTTCTTCTCAGCGCTACAACCACCTCTCGAGATAGCTCATGATGAGGGAGCACCTTCACACCAGCCAGACATTCCTGAGACTGAGCATATAAGTGCTCCTCCATATGTGACATACCAGCGACGCCACAAGGCCTTATTTTCATCTACACGACGAGTACTATCTCCACCCGGGGTGGAAGGGGTCTCGTTGACTTCATCAGCACAACGAGTATTATCTCCACATCATGTGGAAGGGGTCTCGCCTTCTTCCTCAGCACAGGTACAGATCCAGGATAGGGGCAAGAGGCCCATGCATGATGAGGGTCCTTCAGGAGGTCGGGACATGGATTTCATTGATGTTGATGCGAGCTCTCCTAGCTCGGAGCTAAAGGAGATCATCCGGAAGCAAAGGGTTGAGAATGACTTGCTACAAAAGAAATTGCAAATGGCTAAGTGGGTGATTAACTACTTGGAGTAGCGCAACAAACAGCTAGAGGATGAACATACACTTTATGAGCTGCGGCAAATCCGTGAAGATCGAGAATTGGCCCGAAAGAGACCCGGTGATTTGACACCGATTGATCGAGAGTCTATGCTCATCCGTGTGAACACTCATCTGGAGAAATTGTTGGCGAAGGAAAACAGAGACAAAGACATGCTTCGTCATATGAAAACTCATTATTGGGCTCGTATGAATGTTTGCAAAGCAAAAATGAAGATCTTAAAGAGGCGATTGAGCAAAGCACTAAAATGGCGAAAAAAGCCCGATCCACTCCAAATTTTGGCCGAGGCTTCATTGGCAGGGCAAAATACATGATGGAAGGTCTTCACTCCGAATTTTAGCAAATTCGGAGAAAATTTTGTCATTTTGAAAATTTTGTCCTAAAAAAGGTTTTTTGGCTCAACGCATAGCGCGTCGATGCGCGCGCTTAAGATTGGGACACTCGTTGGAGGAAAAATTTACATTTTTGGGTTTGTCACGATGAATTATACATTCTCAGCTATTGCCAAAGAATTTCATTAAGTTCTGGGTGACCAAAAGGCTCAGAAACACCATGAAAATCACCTTTCTACCACCTTTTGCACCAGCAGGAAGTACTTCCGGGAGAATGATATTTTGAGGGGGAAAATGAGCTCCAAATTGCAAAATTACACTTCGGTTGGATAGAAGACATCCAGGTATTTCCAACCAGCTATTGTGAGCTTGATTTGGATGCCGGGAGGTTCACCAAAAACAGGGTGAAAGGTGCGCGGCGCACAAGGCTTTTTGGCCAAATTTTCATCTTTTAGCTCAGGAAATGCAGCCAGTTTGACCAGTTTTGACTTGTGATGTGATTTTTCACTTCTCTTGATGTAATTAATGAAACATGATGTTATTTTGACACTTAGTTACTTTTTCTAGAAGATTCATTCACCAAAAAGTGAAAATTTAATGAATGAATTGGTTTCCTACCTTATAGAGGCAAGTTGTTTTGACTGCCTAGATTGTAGTGCTTTGTTTAGAGTTGGTTGAAACAACTCCTAGGATAATGAGATCGACCCATAGAGGCAAGGAAAGGGGTTAGGATGGTCTATATGATGTAATTTCTCAATCATTTTCAGAGGTTGGAGAGTTGGACTCTTGGGAAAAGCTTGACACTCTATTGTACATATTTTATCTGCATTTTTGGCAAAGGAAAGACCAGGGTTTTGCAACACTATTTGGGATTCATGAGGCTTTATGTGTTGATGGTGTGCTTCGTTTAGTATTTTTAATTTGTTTATGTGTATCACCTTCATTCTCTTATCTTCTGCAATCGAACAAATGAAGTGTTAAGGTAGAATCCATAATTTGTTATGCTCTGCCTTTAAGTTTGTTTGATTTTCCATGTTTTCATCTGTTTATGGAGAATCCTTGAAAGTTTCTTGCTCTCCTTAAATTCTCACCAGTCAGATCTAGCCATTCATTCTCTTTAAAAGCATCAAGACAATAGCCTACCTTGCCCCAAGTAGACCTCTGCAAAAACTGTGCCTCATCCCCGCACCCAAAATTGCCTTTCCCTTGAATTCAACTAAACTTCAAAAAATCAATTTCAAACTCCTTGTACTCCATACCTAGCCTAAAATTAGTTATCAATTTAGTCATCTCAAGCCTCATTGATCACCTTTAGCCAAGATTGACCCGGAGAGAGCCCTCACCTTTAGCCTCGAGTTTTACCTTATTTCAGCCTAAGGTAGATTTGAGTGCTAACACCTTTGACATTTTGCGGTCTTCTTTTGCCAAGCATCAGCTTGAGTAGCATCATAGGCTTTGGACATCCGTCTCATTAAATTCTTTCAACCCGTTACATCCAAGTACTACTCCATCCTATCCTTCCATGCAATATATTCGTACTCCCTCTAGGGCATACTCCATCTACAATCCTGTGAAAGACATCTTAGTTTTGACACCAAGAAAACATTGCTGCAAATTCGAATTCCACCAGCTCCAACTCAACTGCTTCCGATCTAGAATTCGTGAGAACAAGGTATTTCTTATACAGAGATCGACTATATGGGCATTCACCGGATATCTCACCTTCCAAAGGAAGGATGAATCCAGAGGCTACCTGGCCCGATTACAGAATCTGCTGAAGAAATAGAATGTAAACACTTCCTGAATAGTAGATTTGATGATCAACAACTCTGGTACCATGTAGAAATTTTGAATAATAAACACATATTCAATGGAGATTATCCTGATCATGTACTATTGTTGCGGAATACATACACAATACATAAGCTCCTCTACGTTGATCATCAATAACAATAAAACATCAAGAGCATGCACACATTAATACAGTATGTAACCCAGGGAAATATTACAAATGAAAAACCCACATTATCTGTATATTAATGATTGATAACATGTAACATTACAATAGTCAATACTTCTCACAAGTATCCAGCACTATCTCCACCTATTACACATCATACAACTCATATCTGATCTCCTAATCTATTCCACTGCTTGCCTGCCTCCACTGCTCAATACCTGCACAAGAATGGATGAGAATAGTTGAACCAAACTCGTATTTACCTCAAAATAATCACTCACACTGAGAATCATGTGAGCAGAGGCTATAATCACTTGGTATTGGCCAATTCTCATTGGCATAACTTAATCTCATTGATTGTGCAAATCCTCATGCACAACTATAGTCACAACTGATAGCAATCTGATCCTCTAACACCTGTCCCTGCTGAACTGAACATGCACTGACATGCAACTGAGTTAACTGATGTATTCTTTAGTTGTATTATGAGTTAATAACTTGTGAATTAATTAATAACTAATTCACCCAACTCATCTCTAGTCTATTTGCCAGTTAGACTAAATACAACCAGTTTAACAAAGCTAAACTGAACACAACTCCATCAACTCAACAATCAACTCCACCAAACTCAACTGATTGAGTTCTAACTGAAGTCTTGCATGCAACAACTCAACTGACTCATAAGAAAAGCATATTTCCTTCTGACAGCTGCATGTGCCACATCTGTAGCTCAAACTGAAGTGCTTCAAGAGAATAAGATAAAGTTTATAGTCTAAATATTATTATAAGCTAATAATATTTGACTGCTCTATAATTAGACTTGACAGTTTCACCGCTGTTGTCTAAAATTAGAGGTCCATCTATTTTTTCCAACTTGACCAATCATCCATAAACAACATCCTGCAACTCATATACATGATCCATATGTTTAAAAATAGACATAGTCTAAAAATAGACTTTGCGCCATAATTTGCCTGCGGGCCCACTTAGTGAAGGCGACTCTTTTCACTAAGCCCATCATCTTGTTGCAATCTCAACACTTGGAGAAATGCACATTTGGCATGTGCCAGGTCCAATATCTTGGCTACATCATTGATGAACAAAGCATACATGTGGATCCGGCTAAGATCCAAGTAATTCGGGATTGGCAAGTGTTTAGGAGAATTAATTGCTTAATAAAAATAACTAATCAATTGAACATTAATTATTAACCCGAGAAGCATAATTTTATTTCAAGGCAATCAATAAAATATATGCATAACAAATACCAATAGCTAACACTGGTTCTACATGATTGTGTTTTATACTATCAAGCTCATTCAACAAGAAATAAAATGTAAGACTTGAATAATAAAACTAAAATTAAAAAAGAAGAAAGTAAATGACAGGGAAAACAATTATGCTAATCACACAACTTGAATCATTTCTAAATTAAACCACACATTGCTGAATTGGAAATTTAATATATTTCACCCAACATAATTCAAATGCTAATCTAGAGCAGTAAATTAAATGAAATCTATAAATTTGATGAAATAACAAATCTAGAAAATACAACAAACAACAAATTAGTTAAAAGAAAGGAAATCTACTTTAAGGAATAACAATTGAAATTCAAATAAACAAACACATAACTACACTAGTTTACATGTTCAAGGCAGCACCTCATCCATGGTAGTGGGCGCAACTGCCCAAGACCCAGTTCTGCCTTGAGAAATAATTCAGATTAGATCACAAGTAACAGAGGTAGAACTTAGTGGATAACTTCCTTCATTAAAATATATGAGAGAAATAATTACAACATAATGAAGCTCTTATCTTTGCCTCAAATTCAACAATTGTTCATCTCCCATCTCTCATCTCTTATCTCTTCTCCTACATCTTATCTAATAATTGTCCATCTCCTATCTCTTAATTATCCCCCCCTTCTTTGATCTCTGTTTTCATTTGAATACACAGAGAGTAAAGGGAAGTTACAACAAAGTTGATTACAAAATCATTTCCATTACAATTTTGGATTGATTACATAATATCAATAAGCAATATAAGATCTAAAAGATCTTCCCATCATCATTCAATAGGAACAAGTCGAATCTGGTATTGCAATTGGAAGAATTTAGAAAACAACCACAACATCAAATCTGATAAAATCATCTTCGAAGAACCTTAAGTTTCTCTTAATATAGGCCGAATTTTGGAAAAAATCTTTAGAGAAAACTAAATTGGTCCCTTCTGCACAAAACCCGTGTCTCAGATTTTCAAGATTCACCATCATTTGTTTAGAAAGTCCAACACAAAACTGTCACTTCTTATCCCAACGAATTTCTGAGTTGGAATATTTGATTATGAGTTGTAAATCAAATTTGCAATCTCGAAAAGATCTCGGAGGCTAAAATTATGACTGATGAAAATTCATTAATAAACCATCATTGGAAAAATAATGCATAATAATCTTCAACATATTAAAAATAAAGGAGAAAAAAAAGTATTTATCCATAAGAACATAAATAATTATAAAATGGAATTATATGATAAATTATCATAAATGACATGATAAATTATCATAAATGACATGATAAATAATAGTAGAAATGGATGAAATAGTTGTTAAAAAGTGATAATAATAATGAAAAATTAGTGGCCCAACAACAAGCCCTGATCACTCTAATAGAGCTACACAACTTTTTGGACCTTGCCAATTTTAGTAGAGGTTCATGTTGGCATTATCTCATATCACTTGGCCTTTGAGTCAAGTTACTAAGGGAAAAGTGAAAGCAAAGTTGTCTGGTCCAAGTCCCAACAAAAGGTGTTTGTTTAGCTAAAGAACCACCTCTACTCTGCACCAGTACTCACATTTCCAGAACTTCAACAACCATTTGAAATTGAGACAGATGCCTTTGACTATACTATTGGTGCAGTTTTCACCTAGCAAGGGAATCTGATGTCCTATCACAATGAGACACTTTCTGAAACCATTCGGAAATACCCCACCTATGATAAGGAGATTTATTCCATTATGCAGGCTTGATGGAAATGAAATCTTTTCATTATGGGGAAGGAGATGGTCATCCACACAGATCACCAAACCCGGTAATTTATACAAACCCAAGGGAAGTTTCAAAATGATTTCCATTTTAAGTGGCCCACATATCTGCAACAATTCCACTTGAATATCAAATGCTAAAAGGGAAACACCAATCATGTTGTAGATTGCCTCAGTCGTCCATCGGTTGCAACACTGACCACTATTCTTAACCCTTTTGGCCACGAGACCTCTGGATGGACACAACTATATAAAAATGATCTAGAGTTCGCCACCACATACTAGGTGCTAGTGGATGACAAGAAAGTTATAAAATTTCACCTCTAGGATGCATTATTATGCTACCTGGGCCACCTTTGTATTCTTTCAAGCGAGTGTGCCAAGCTAATTTGAGAGACATAAAGTATTAGGCTTGTAGGACACTTTGGTGTGGAGAAAACTATGGCCATAATACAAAATTATTTTTGTTTGCCAAATCTTCGACAAGATGTTGGAAAATACATTAGATCCTGCATTTCTTATACCATTGCCAAGCCAACTATTAAGAAGTAACGCTTGTATACATCTCTACCTACTCCTAACCAGCCCTGGGAATCCATCTCCATGGACTATATGTTTGTCCTTCCTTCTACCAAGCATGGAAATGAGTGTCTATTTGTGGTCATCGACAAATTTTCTAAGATGATCATATTGGTTGCCTCCAAGAAGAGTATCACTATAGAGGCCACTTCTAGACTCTTCTTTGAATGAGTGTGGGAACATTTTGGCATCCTGCAAACCATTATATTAGATCGGGATAGCAGGTTGCTAAGTGTGTTTTGGTTGAGCATTTGGTCATTGTTGGACACCAAACCCACCAAGTTGATTGAATTCCACCCTCGGACTGATGGTTAGACAAAGGTTTTCAACAGGATGATTGTGCACATACTATTCATGTACAACTCTAAGCATCCACAAACATGGTATGAGAGTCTTCTGTATGTACAACACAACAAATTGATGATGAAGTTCACCCCTCTTAGGCTACATCTCCGGGTCCAGCTTCCAATGGTAGCCATTTTTATTATATGTTAAAATTCTCAATTACATCAACACACAAGTCTTAATTTGCAAAATTAACATTGCCATTGTGTCCAAAATGCCCAAAAACCCCTGTGTAGGCTCTTCTTGAGCTTAAAAAGATTAAAAAATGACCAAGTGAGGCCTCCTTTTCCAAAGTTGTTTGTTTACTGCTCTACAAAATTGCTTCCTCTACAAAATTGGGCAAAAAAGTGGTTCCAACCCAATTGGTAGGGTGTGTAGTTGGAAACCCAGAGGTTATGGGCTCGGTCCATAATTCTCGTAGGTTGGTTTTGTTGTATTTAATATAAAAATTAATTTTATTTTTTAATCATGGTTGAAGCCGTGCCGATCCATATGGCCCAACCCCCAAGTACCTTGTTGTTGGTCGTTTGGTGTGCAATGAGACCACAAGCCATTGGCCCTTCCTCTACGCCCACCTCTGCTGTTTGTGCCTTGGTCATGGGTGACGCATAAACCAAGCATCGGGCCCGATGGGTTGGCCTTTCAGCTCGATGTTAATGCCAACGAAAATACCATTCCACTTTAAATATAATATTTCCACCCTCATTTAACAAGAACCACCTGTGGCCTAATGGTTAGGCAGTCCGTTGGTTTGTTGTAGGTCATGGGGTCGAACCCCGCAAAGCCTTTCGGTTACCAAAATAAATTTTTGGCACCAATCTCAGGGCCATGTAGTGACCTCTCATTGGGATACGTGACACCCTTTGATTGGCCCAAATTGTGACCTATGATTGGTCCACCACATCAACTATACACCCATTCACCATGCGCCATGTGCCCTCACGTAACTACTCCATGTACCTATCTGTACAGCCCAGTCAGTTGATGACATCAACATGATTTCAGTGTATGGATTGCCACGTGGCATACGTACCTTGCACAATCAACCCTGTAAGTGTAGAAATTCTCACTGCAGATTAAACTGATTATGCAATGTACTGAAGTAAAATACTTAATCTACTTCTACAATCAAACTTGTAGAAGCTTAATCGATTTTGAGCAAGATCAAACAGAACACATATAACAGAGAAGATGATTCAATCACACATGAAACACAAAAGAATACTTTGGGGAAAAACTCAACTAAAAACCTCGCTATCTGTATTATCGTACAAGTGGAAATTTCTTAGGATTACACAAAGCTTTAGCTCTCAATCTATCTAGCTCTCAGTACAATCCCTGCTGCTCATAGACATAATAGACAACACATATGCCTTCTTCAGTCCTCCAAGCCTCCTATTTCCTTGCACAGTTTCTCATGGGTCCTCTAGCTGCCACCTGTGTGATTCTCCCCTCACACACTGCTCTGACCTCTATAGTAATTGCAAAATCCTCAAGGAACCTTCCCTTGACTGCATGGATGAGTTTCCTTTATAGGAAAATTCTTCCAACTAATAGTATAATGTCCCTGTCTTTAATCTCAACTGGGTCTTTGTCCGAACTGACATGCATGAGTTATTTATGAGAGAATATTAAGTTATATGGAGAACACTAGTTGCATGCATGTATGCATTAATTGACTGAACTCACAATTAGTTCCACAAACTGTTTGGAACTAATTTAACTAGACTTAACTCAGTTAACTGAGCTAACTAATTACAACTCAAATACAATTCATCCTTATCTCCTTAATTAAGGGATAACTTCCCCAATCAAAGGGATAATTGTTGCATGTCTATCACAAAGACTTCATGTTTGATTTTCACCAATTAATTAAATCAATATGAATTAATTAATTACTTTTCAAACAACTGGTGAGACTAAATTTGAATTTTAATTCTCAATTTTAATTCAAGGACAAATTAAAATTGGAATATATCCTGAAATGCTATCTATAACAATGCTATTTTTAGCATTTCTTGTTGCTATTTTCAACATTCCATCTCAACAAGAAAGGAATTCAACTTGTACCCGATCTTGAACCTTTGGAATGTTCTTCATGCAAAACTTCTCTCAAGTGTTGTTGCTCTAGCAACTTCAGAAACAAAAAAATATCCAACCTGAATGAGAATGATGCCTCTGTCTTCAAAGTCTCTGACTGTTATTGCCTCTGTCGACTGAAAACTTTGTGCTGCTGTTGACTCAAACTTTCTGCATTGTTGTCAATCCTTCTCTGCGCTCTTAAATATCTGACTGCTCTAGCCTCTGTCACTTTGATCTTTGACTACATCAATTTCACTGATTCCTCCCGCTATTATGTACTTTGGGCTCTCGTAGCAAGGTATGATCCATGAGATAAAACCTCTCAATGGACCCTTCCCAATTTCAACCTTCTTGGGATTATCACTTCACATCGCCCCACCTAACACCTAGAGGTATGGCTGCATGTGATCCCTCTACCCACTTGGATAGAAATTTCCACCTACTGGAGGTCTCTGCATGAGTGGATGCCTCCACTCGTTCTCCTCTTAGCATCTTCAATTGTGGCTCCTCCACAATTGTCCGAGACTTCTTTTGGGGTTGCATATTGAGAGATAATTTACTCTCCCTCTGTTGGTCGGATAAATCGATCTTGCAGACAAGGCCGATATCCCTAGTATCAAAAGATATCTAGCAACAAGTAGAACAAGCAAATCTGTCTTTCTCTAAACATTTTGCGATTCATTAATAAAAACTATAGAGGTGTTTAGACCCTACCTTAAGTCCAACGCTAGTTTGTAACAACCATCCTTCAACTTTTAGAAAGAGTTTCCTTTTGAGAACCTACAATAAAAAACAAACACATATCAAATAACACCTGCATAGATAATATCATAAATCATGTTCATTATGGTGATCAAGGAATCCATAAAATAAACCATAAAACGCAGCTTATTGAGAAAAATAAACTTATTTGTATTAAGTTTGAAATAGAAGAACCTTACAACCTTTGGTGCCTTGATGTTGTACAAGCTCTTCCTAGGGTCTGAAACAGGAATCTCCTTTACTTTGACAAGCCTCACACTCTTCCAAATGAGATCAAAGAGGCATGTAATTTCTCCTCACAAAAGCTCAATTAGGAAGACTAAATTCCAGCAGCATTTCACCTCAAAAATATTCATCTTTCAACCTCCCCAGTAACCAGCCCAATGCTTCATTTTATAGTGCAAAGGAAAGAGGTTACAGGTCCACCTATGAAGGGATAGAGTCCTCCTTCAAAGGGATAAGCTCCTCACATCAAGGGGTTAGCTCCTTAAGGTATGGGATACATGAACCTTAAAAGAGCGAACTTGCCACCTCAATATTCCCTCCAAAAGCTTCTAGAAATGACTCAAAGTGAGTTTTTAGGAATATACTTGCGCCTTTTTAACTTTTACAGGGGTTTGCACCCATAACGCAGAGACAGAGCGGTCAGGTGCACAAGGGACATGACCATTGGGTGCGGGACCACAGACAATGCTAAGAGAAAGTGTGGAACCAGAGTTTTAGAGACTTTTGAGGGATTTCTCTTATTTTCAAGGCTTGATATGAAGAACTGAGGCTTAAGACTTGCAAAGAAGGAAAATATGAATGGTGATGGACTCACACAGATTGCAGAATGTCAAGGTGACAATTTTTGTGCAACAGATTGCTCCCTAAAGTGCGAAGTCTGTAATAGAAGAGGATAGAATTTATCATCTAAGAAGATTGAAGTACTTTATCATTTCAAGGATCATCCTGTGGACACCCCAGTCGGAACCTGTAAAAACATTCAATGCAAAATATATATATGTGAACATATCGCCGCTGAGGCAGGCATTCCGATGCTCAGATCAAAACTGACTAGAAAACTAACTAAATTTCTCTGATACAGGAATGATTTTGTAACATATCACGAGTATATATATATATGTAGACACAGTATGGGCGCAACCATCTGTTTATGAATAGTCCATTGTATAATGAATAACAAAATTCCTCGTAGCCTAGATGGTAGAAACTAGATCCAAGGTCTTGATTTTTGCTTCTCGAACTAGTATGATTCTATCCATGTGAATGAATGTGTCGAAGTAGAACATGGTAGAAACCACTTGATTACCAGTCAATGATGTGAATTGTTAACAAGTGTGACATAAACCACCAGTAATGTCAATGGCTCTCAAAGTACTCAGTACAATCCATGAAATGTGAATAAATGAGTTGATGTTGAACATATCATAGAATCCTTTGATTGAAGGTCAATGATGCAACCTGTCGTCGAAGGCGAGAAACCTGTCATTATGGCATGCAGATTCCAAGGTACTGATGATTTCTAGATCATATTTCTAGATAATGAGCTGAAGTCGATAGAAAGCGATTTGTCGTAGGCAAGCCCACAACACGAAATCATAGATCAAGTTTTGAAGAAATATATTTGGTAAGTACTAACTCAGGGATGGTCAAAATGGATGACAGATATTTTGCAAATGAATGGTTTATTTGAACTGAATTCTTGAACACATAACGACACTGCAGATGGTTTGGTGACAATTGACCCAAAGCTAATACTCAGAAACTGGCTGAAGACTTTCAATATGGTTTGATTAATTGTTAGGCAAAGGATTTCCCAACCTAGGTAAACAAAAAGTGTCGTGTTCAAGAGTGGTTAACTGCTTTTCTAAAACACAAAGTATAACAAACAAATTCATTTTCTCTCTTTTCCCCCACCATTTTTGGCAAGTACCTCTTTATTTTTGACAAGCTTGAGGAGGATAACATTTGCTTGGTTATAAGCTCATCCTTCGGATGAATATAACTTAGTTTAAAATTCGAACCCTAAGAAGGAGTGGTTCGTTACTGTTTTAAAATTGAATAGGTCCTTTACTGTTAAATTTTAAAGAGTCCAATATAGGAAAAACTCGGTGTTTTTCAATTTTAGGGAGTCAAAAGAAAAACTTAAGGAAACTCCATGGGTGTCCTTTTTTGTAAATTTGTGTCCCCCAAGCCTGAAAAAGTATAAAATAATACTTGAGAGAACTGCTTGACCATTACGATCAAGGAGTACTTTTCATAGTTAGTGGCACCGATCTGAAAAAATAAAAAATTGATCGAAGACATGTCGTTTTAAAACCAATATTGAACTTGAAACGACAAAAGTCTGGCAATCTTTTCATGTTTACACGGTCGGAAAAGAGTTGTAAGTGGACCGTATTTTTAATTCTATTTAACGAGTTTAAAAGGGAAAAACTCGGCAATCTTTTCATATTTTACGAGTCAGAAAAGAGCTTAAAGAGGACTCAATTGTTTCGCTTTTTCGTAAATTTTGGAAGAGTCTGAAAAAGTGAAAAAGTATGCTCTTTGTTGAAAATGATCAATTATCCTTGAAAATCCAATATTCTGCACAAAAACTCAAAACATTACTCATACCTATTTAAAATAAATAAAAATGCATCAAAAAGTTACCTTTTTAAAGTGAAAAATAAATAAATTAAAAATTCATTTATTAAAAAAAGCTTATAAAAAGGGCTTTTGTAAATTCATTTTTATCGTTTGATTTCAGAGTGAGAAGTGAGAGCTTTTGGGTAGAAAACTTCCTGTGACGATTGCGGAAATTCCGTCCGTTGGAATCGAAAACTGTCAGCTCCAGGTAATCCACATCATCCCTATCTTGCATTTCAACCGTTTAAATTTTGTTTTTAGGCTTTAAAATTAATTTTTTGAGGAGAATCTGCTCTAGAAAAATGCTCGCGGGGGTCCGCAGGTGCAACATGCGGCCCCTGCGGACCTTGACTTTTTTCTACAAAGGAAAAAGACGGGGGTCTGCATCTGTTGCTTAGGACGAGTGCGGACCTATGCACTATTCCTAACCAGCGGGCGTGGACCCTGCGAAATAGGTTTTAAAATTTCAATTTTCTTCATTTCCACCCAAAACTTTTTGAACTAAATTGTTCTAATACGTCTTTTTTGCAATGTAGGACATACAAAATGGTTATTTGGTGGGAACATGAGCATGAGGATGTGGATCTTGTCGCATTAATTCATCCACCTACAATACAAGCATTAAAAGCATGCAGACTATTTAAATTCTGGGCCATACCCAGCATGAGAGCCCAAGTAGACTTCTTGCAATGGATGGTAGACAGGTGGAACATACAAGACCAGTGTTTCATGATTGGTGGCCACCGGCTCGAAATTGAGTTAGAGGACATATATTTCTTGACTGGTTTTCCCAAGAGAGGTGAACGATTATCTCTTTTCGGTACTAGGCCAGGTCGCCAGTCTGTCGGTAGTCTCCGATTGGAGTTTTGCAATGACAAACCAGAGGACAAATGGATTGATATTAAAACTATCTCCCATCCTGAACTTAAGGTTATTGCATTCACTGTCACCAGACTATGTGGGAGTGCAACATTGCATGTAGCTACCGGATCCCATATGTGAATGGCAGTAGACTGTTATCGAGGTACCATCTTCAACTGGTGCGAGGCTGTGTTGGTGAATGTAAAAGGCCAACTAACTAGAGCAAAGAACGGACAACTAAAAAACTTTGGATATGGTTTCCTGGTTGTGAGCTTTGGTCTGGAGAGGGTACCTATGTTGGTCCCACAACAATTTTCTGTTCAGGCTGGTCTTCCTCGAGAGCCTAGGATAATGCGTTCGGTTGCAGTGATGGCCCGTCATCCTGAGGAGGGTTTAGAGGTTGTCCGATTTCCACCTGAGTATTTTCGTTGGTTGAGGAACCAACTTTTTGTGATTAAGGATTTTCCATATGCTGGGATGGATTATCGTGGTTATCCAGACATGGCTCTTCCACCAGGAAAGTAGTGGGATGATTCAGGTAAAATCATTTTCAACACTTTGTAAGTTTTAACTAATTTTTTTTTTGTTCTTTAAATCGTCCAAAACTGATAATAAAAAGTTTTAAATGTAGATGTGGGTCCACGATGACCAGCCGTTCTCCAACCTTATGAGAGGAGACATCCAGTTGCAGCAGTACCGGCCCCACAGGACCAATCTACAGAGACCCTGATCGAATTGGAGCATCATCTAGAACATTTGACAGTAGATATTCCAGAGACTAGCATAGATGATATTCCACTTAGGTTACATCGATATGTGATTGGGGTCCCAGGACCTTTTAGGAGGTTTCTATGTAGGGTGGCTCGAGTAGTGGTTTCTTATCGTGATCATCACCAGGGATAGGATGATCACTTTTGCAGACTCACACGACATTTTATGTCTTTTTGTACTATCATTTTTGCCGATCATAAGATTTTTTTCAACCTATGATCGAAGACGATGTATATTTGACACACTTCTATGCTATGATATATAACTATTACTGGCTATCTTGTATAACATGTTATGGAATGTTTTTAAATTTACTGTTTTGATTATTGCAAATGTCTATTTAACATATGAGAAGCAACTGCAACTGCTAATTTATTTAAATATCTTAGAATATGCTGATATTCAATGTAATCAAATTCACGTTCCAAGAGACAAACTCTAAAAAATAATCTTAATAACACTGGATTTCTAATGGCATAAACCCTGTTAAGTTGTAATACAATGAGTTCAGAATCTAACCTAACAATCAAACTCCGAATCCCAAATGAGATGGATTCAGATAATAACTCAATCACTGCACTATACATTGCAATGTTATTTGTTGTTTGACCGAGGCTTACCCCATGCATAGATACTAACTCATCAAAGGGTGAATAGATAACCCAAGCTGCGGAAGAAATGTTCCGTGTATTATGACAAGCACCATCAGAAAAACCGATATATTTTTGAAGAGACGTCGACATCTGCAATATCAAGAGTAAAATCAAGATAAGCAGGAATAATGATAAAAGCACCCTCTAAACTAGGCACACATTTCTAATATAAAACACACCAGCTAGAAAGAAACTAATCTAATAAAAATCTCCACACCAAGGTTTAAGCATAATATCTCTTCAGATAAAGCCCATTTCTGGGTTTACCGAAAGAGACATCATCAAAATCTACCAACTCTAGGCCCCTTTTGACAACTTTTGCTTAACAATATAAGGACCATGCCACATAGGTACAAATTTTCCAGCCCCTAGTTTATCGTTTGCTTTATCATATAGTAAGACTAGGTCTCCTTTCGAAAAATTACAAGGTGTAACATTTCAGTCGTACTGAGATTTTATTCGTTTCGCATGAGTTTCGATTGCTAATGTAGCATCACGCCGATCCTCATATAGTTGAGCTAAGTACAAAAAACATTTCTCCTCTTCCGAAGTGGCTGGGAGTAATTCTATGGCTATTTGCAATGATGGAATTTCGCATTTAATGGGTAACACTGCTTCCAAACTGTACACCAGTTGAAAAGGAGTGAAACTAGTTGATGTTTTTACTGAGGTTCGATATGCCCAAAGTGCTGAAAGTAACATGTTATGCCAATTCGACCTATGGATACCAATGATTCGTTGGATCATAGTGACTAGAACTTTATTGATAGCTTCAACCAGACCATTAGCCTGTGGATAATATGGAGTAGAACTATCGTGACGCATGCCAAGTTGATCTGTTAGTTCAATCATCATGATGTTTCAAAAATGACTCCCATGATCAGTAATAATAGCTTGAGGAACACTGAATCTAGCAATTATATGATTGAAAATGAAAATTGTAGTAGTTTTGCCATCTACCGAAAATGTAGGCATCGCCTCGGCCCACTTAGTAAAATAATTTACCACAAGGATGATATACGCATGTCCCCTGGTTGAGTGAAGTTTACATGTAATAAAGTCGATACCCCACTTTGCAAAAGGACCGACAACAATTATTGGGTGGAGAGGGGCGGGTGGAGCACACATCTTATGATAAAAATTTTAACAATTGTGGCATTTCCGGACTGCATAGATACAATCTTTGAATAGGGATGGCCAAAAATAACCAGCACGCAATATCTTTTGGGCTGTGGCATAACTAGAAATATGAACACCACATGCTCCAGAGTGACAGTCATTCAGAACCTTTTCAGCTTCTTCATGAGTTAGACAACGTCGGAAAACAAAATATGCCCCATGACGATAGAGTGTATCTCCAATAATATTGTATTGTTGGGATTGGAAACATATTTTCCGTTGCTGAGATCGTGAGATTTTAGGCCGAAAAGATTGTGTTTGGAGATAAATAATAATATCTCCATACCATGGATAAAGAGTACTGATGAGAAACAAGGATTCGTCCGCAATGGGTTCTTCCACCACAGTTTTAGTATCAGTATGCGGGAAATCACACATCAGTTCCACAAAAACCAAAGATTTCCTTGCCTTGGATTTTTAAAACTCCGAGTCAAATTCTTGCAGGATAACTATCCATTTGGAATAATTTCCCCTTAGTAATTTTTTGGTCAAGATATACGTCATAGGGTTACAGTCTGGAATTACTGTGGTTTTGCGTAATAAGATGTAGTGACGAAATCTTTGGACAGCTTGAACAGCTGCCAAGGCCAATTTCTCCACATGCGAATATTTAAGCTCAGTCGGATTCAGGGTTCGAATAAGATAGTAAATCACATTTTCGCTGTTGAATTCATCTTCCTAAACTAAAACCATCCCAATGGTGGAGTGAGAAGTAGAGAGGTACAAAAAGTAATCCTGCTTGTAGTTGGGAGGATGCAATAACGATGCATGGGTCAACGCGTGTTTAAGTGCATCAACAGATTTGCCAGCTATCTCATCCCAAAAGAATGGAGTATTCTGTTTCAACAACCTGGTAAAACCTTTCGTTATCTCGGCATAGTTAGGAATGAAACAACGTAAAAAGTTTGCTTTCCCTTGCAAACTTTGGAGTTGGCTAAGAGTCGAAGGAGGAGGTAATTTGACAATAGCTTCAACCTTCGAGGGATCGACACAAATGCCAGATTTTGAAATGAAAAATCCTATTAAACAATCCGTTTCTATACAGAAAACACATTTGTGTGGATTCAGCCTAATTCGATAATGCCTACATCTCATAAAGATTGCTCGTAAATGAGTGAGATGATCAACTCTTCGTAATGAATGGGCAAGTAAATCATCGAGATAAGGCTTCACAATGTGCTTGATGTCATGAAATGTGTAAGACATAGCCCTTTGAAAAGTTGCTCCAACGTTCTTCAATCCAAAAGGTAACTTGCAATAAGCAAACGCCCCCCATGGACAAATGAAAGCCATTTTAGGTTGATCAACAGGGAGTATGTTGATTTGATTGTAACCAGAAAAACCATCCATAAAGGAGAACATTTCACTGTCGGCACAATCATCTATAATTTGATTGATATAAGGGGTTGGATAATCATCTTTAGGACAAGCTCGATTAATATCCCTATAATCGATACATATTCTTATCGTTCCTTGCTTTTTGTTAACAGCAACAATATTCGATACCCAATTCGTTAAGGGAATTGGATAAATGAAACCTACACGAAGTAATTTCTCAACTTCAGCTTTAATAGCAGCAACTTTTCGTGGATGTATCTGATGCAAACGTTGCCGGACATGTTTAGCATCCGTGCAAGTTTTAATTTCATGGACAACAATTGATGGATCGATTCCTAGCATTTCTTCATATGACCAGGCAAACACGTCGCGGAATTCTTGAATAGGGCTTTATAAGTTTGGATTTCATCATCCATACAGGAAGCACCTATATGAATGTTTTCAATAATTCCGGGTTTAACTGAAATGTCAATAGAAACTGTTCGAGAGATATTTCCCAAATTTAACTCAGAATCAGGATGTTGTAATGGATTATGTGGTTCTTTGACATAGTTAGCAGTACAAATAGATGAAAAATCATTTTCAAAATGATCAAGCTCAGGTAGAAACAAAGATCGATGATGAAGATCTTCCCATGGTAAATCATCAATAGACAAAAGTTCACGAATATTCTCATCAGTATGAACAGGATCGGAAAATGTTGTTGAAGCTGAGGTTGATATTGAAAGTGATTCTCCATGGACCACATTCATTGGATCAGTTTCGATTGAACAAGAGTCAGAAAACGACTGTACAACCTGATATGCAATTTCAAAGGGACTCAAAGGCATCGCGTTACCAAATGAATCCACCTCAGAATCTGAAGGTACGATCCAAGGATCATCAAAAGCAATAGTGTTCGATGAAATCATATGAATAGTTGCAATAGAAGGAAATACGTTAGGAGGAGGAAAAGAAAAAGTTCTTAGTAAATCAAAATCTTTAATCAAACCTACCTCGACATCCTTGTAAGGGATAGTTGTTTTACCAACATGTTGAATACTATCTGAAGAGGCTGGGTCAGATGAAAAATAAGTCAGATGGTCTATCGTAACGATATTTCCATTATGAGGAAACTTGATAAGTCGAAATACCGATGAAACAATAGTAGTCATAGCATAAGACCAACTGCGGCCCAAGAGAAGGTTGTAATCTAGGGGGCATCAACCACTTTCACATCTAGATTTACAGTTTTACATTCAACCCCTATAGGTAAATCCTGCAAAATGCTAAAAGGATGGAACCCTTGGCCATCAAAATTCTTTAGAATCGTTGGGGACTGATTGAGTGTCGGATAACCAAGCGATCTCCAACATTGGATCGACATAATACATGTAGAAGCTCCCTCATCAATCACAGTCTGAAAGCAAGGTCTGTTTTTGACTAACACTGGAATCTGGAAAGCCATTTGATGAGGTAGGCGGGGTGTACTATGCTCTATATCAAATATTATAAGGTTCAAATCCTGAATATCAACAACTCCTATAGCCGAAAATAGTAATTTACGCTGTGTTGGGCATGATTGCAACACCTCCAAATCCGACATTGCTGAAGGGGAAATAGCTAAGTCTTCAACAATGTTATAATTCTGAGCAACTCTCGCATGTGGATTGAAAGCTGATTTCTGAAGTATACCTTTTGTCATGCGGAAAGAGTTAATCTTGCGGACAAAACCAACCTCCCTAGAAGCCTAAGACTTTCTAGTGACAAACAAGACAATTAAGAGCAATCCTTCTCTAAACATGCATTATCATACGAGAAACCAAGTGTTTTCGATCCTACTTGAAGTCCAACGCTGTTGTAGTAGTCTAGCCTCGTCGATCCAGATGAGCTCCTCCTTCACTTCGAAACCTGCATACACTAACAATCAAACGATTACATAACACCTGAATATCTCATTAAACAAAACATATTCATCA
Organism: Pinus taeda; assembly: GCA_000404065.3. NCBI lineage: Eukaryota > Viridiplantae > Streptophyta > Pinopsida > Pinales > Pinaceae > Pinus > Pinus taeda. Next base: position 57,405 of record APFE031514651.1, on the reverse strand, counting down.
TATAGACCAAGGAGTATATGAAACAATTCATTAGCAACAAATCATTGAGAAGAATGGACTTATTTGTATTAATAGGAAACAAAAGAAACCATTACAACCTGAGCCTTGGTGTTGTGCAAGTTCCTCCTAGGGTCCAGCAAGAGTTTTCCTCTACTGTGACAAGCTCACCCACTTCCAAATGAAACAAGAAAGGATGGTAATCTCTCCTCACAAGTTTACAAGGAAGTCCTAATTCCAGCAGCATCTACCCTTTGGAATGTTCAGCTTTCAACTTTCCCTCCTGGCCCAATGCCTGTATTTATAGTGTTCTAGAGGAAGTTATTCAGTTCCAACATCAATGGGATACTTCCTCTTTTGGATGGGGTAGCTCCTCTCTTGATGGGATAAGTTCCTCTATCATAGGGATGCATGAACCATCTGGAGGCGCTCATACACGTCAAACACTCTTCTAGAAGGCTCTAGAAGTGACCACAAGTAACTTTTTAAAGATGAAACTCGCGCCTTTTCTTTACAGGAGTACGCACCCATCCCTTGACTTACAGAGCGTACAAGTACGCAGGGACAATGAGCTTGGGATGCGTACACGCAGGCAAGGTAGAGAGAACCTGCGTACCCAGAGATAAACATGATTTTTAATGAATTTCTCTCTTTTTTTAAGTTTGACATGGAGAGCAGAGGTATAAGGCTTGACAAGGAGGATAATATGACTATTGATGGAGCCATATTAACTGCAGATAGTCATGGTGACAAATTTCAGTGTAACACTCACTATTCGGGTACTTGTTAAGAAGTTGAGGCACTTCAGCCTTCGCAGATGGTTATGCCAAGTCCTCAATATTTTGAAAATCCCTCTAAATAAGATTAGATTCATTTTCCCTCACAAGATTCCCATGTTGATCCCATGCCTTTAATTGAAAATTCATCTTTTCAAGGATTTCAAGTTTTTCAAGACGATTTTTTCGAATTTCATAATCCAACTATTGAATGGTTGGAGAAATCTTACTTGGAAATCTCCATCACAAATAACAGGTTTTTTGCCTGTCAGGCCAAGAGGTAACTCTTCAAATGAATTGTGATTCTCCATTAAGGTTGATCATAGAAATATACATGGAGGGAGAGACTCTTGGGCTTCATCTCCCTGTGTCCCTTCATATCCCTATTCTCCTTATTTTATATTTACATTATTTTACATATATTCACCCAATCCCAATGATTAGGTGTCAACATTCCTGCCCTAAATCTCAAGGGATGTTGGTGAGTCCAAGCATCATTATGAATCTTTCAAAAATTTCTCTTCCAAGAACTTTGGTGAATATGTCTGCAATCTATTCAGTTGTGGAACAATGGTGTAGATGGATTGTCTTGGCCTCAACATGATGTCGAATCATATGGTATTGTTTACTGATGTACTTCTTTCAATCATGGAACTTTGGGTTCTTGGCCAACTTTATTTCAAAAGTGTTGTCAATCATGAGTGGAGTTTAATGCACTTGTTTCACTTGCAAATATTCTGGAATTTCCCTAAGCCACACAATTTCCTTTGTTGCTTCAACTGCTGCCACATATTCAGCCTCTATTCTGGAATCTGTTGGAACGGGTTGTTTGTGTGACCTCTAGGAGACATCTATTGATCCAATACTCATAGCATAACCTGAAGTAGATGCCCCTATTTATTTATCCCCATCAAAATCTGAATCAGAGTATCCAATCAAGTTGAAGTCATCCACCTATGTATACTTAAGTCCAAAGTCTTGATTTCCCTTCAAGTACTTTAGAAATATTTCTGCAATAGACCAATCTCCCTCACTTTTGCATAAACCTAGAGAGGATTCCAACAATAAATGAAATGTTTGGTCTAGTAGTAGTTAAGTAGTTGAGACTTCCTACAGTTCGTCTATACTTTGTTTCATCCTCAAATTATTTTCCTTCAATGGATGTGACCTTTAAGTTTTGTTTCATTGGAGTAGACAAAGGAGTGCACTCAACCATTCCAAACTTGTTCAACAGATCTCCAATGTACTTCTTCTGAGAGAAGAATATAAACTTCAGATGTTGATTTACCTCAATACCAATATAGTAGTGAACATTCCCCGAGTCTTCCTGTTACACTGAAATTTGTCTCCATGGCTATCTGCAGTTAATATGGCTCCATCAATAGTCATATTTTCCTCCTTGTCAAGCCTCAAACCTCTGCTCTTCATGTCAAACTTCA
>APFE031514651.1:37081-55173 GCA_000404065.3 Pinus taeda | reverse complement strand
TAAAGGTCAAAAGGCGCGAGTTTCATCTTTAAAAAGTTACTTGTGGTCACTTCTAGAGCCTTCTAGAAGAGTGTTTGACGTGTATTGCGTGCCTCCAGATGGTTCATGCATCCCTATGATAGAGGAACTTATCCCATCAAGAGAGGAGCTACCCCATCCAAAAGAGGGAGTATCCCATTGATGTTGGAACTGAATAACTTCTTCTAGAATACTATAAATACAGGCCTTGGGCCAAAGGAGGGGAGGTTGAAAGCTGAACATTCTAAAGGGTAAATGCTGCTGGAATTAGGACTTCCATTGTTGACTTGTGAGGAGAGATCACTATCCTTCCTTTTTGCCATATTGGGAGTGGGTGAGCTTGTCAAAGTAGAGGAAATCTCTTGCTGGACCCTGGGAGGAGCTTGCACAACACCAAGGCTCAGGTTGTGATGGTTCCTTTTTTGTTTCCTTAATACAAATAAGTCCATTCTTCTCAATGATTTGTTGTTAATGAATTATTTCATGTACTCCTTGGTCTATGTGATGAATATGCTTTGTTTTATGAATTATTCAGGTGTTATGTAATCGTTTGCTTCGTTAGTGTATGCAGGTCTTAAAGTGAAGGAGGAGCTCATCTGGATCAGCAAGGCTGGACTGCTACAACAAGCGTTGGACCTAAGGTAAGATCGGAAAACACTTGGTTTCTCATAGAATAATGTGTGTTTAGAGAAGGATTGTTCTTGTTTGGTTTGTTTGTCACTAGAGAGTCTTAGACTCCTAGGGAGGTTAGGTTTGTCCGCAAACATAACTCTTTCCGCATGACACTTCCATTTCAAAACCTTTCCTCAATTCCTTCTTTATGGATGCAATATAGCTCTCATTATTCCATGTCATCAAAATATCATCTACATACACCACAATATATACAATTGTTTTGCCAAATTTCTTGACAAATAAAGTTGCATCATCAAGATCATAATGTTTGAAGTTGAGTTTCAGAAGATGTTCAGTTAACTTCTTGTACTAGGCTCGTGGTGCTTTCTTGAGACCATACAAGGATTTTTCAAGCTTTCATATTTTATGTTCTTGACCCTTCACAACAAATCCTTATGGTTGGGACATAAAAAAAATCTTTCAGATCCCCATTCAAGAAAGAAATTTTTACATCCATTTTATGGACTTTCCAACAGTTCTGAGCTGCCAGGGAAAAGAGTGTTCGGATGGTATCCCATTTTTTTGTGGGAGAAAAAGTCTCCTCATAATTGACCGCTTCCTTCTATGAAAAAACTCTTGCAACAAACCTAGCTTTGTGCTTGTCAAGTGAGACATTAGTTTTATACTTGTTCTTGTAGAACCACTTGCAACCTATTGGTTTGGTTCACAATGGAGGATCAACCAGCTTCCAAGTGTCATTCTTTATCAATTAATCATACTCGTTTTGCATCACTTCTTTCCATTCATCATGAGAAGTGGCTTATTTGAAGGAAGTTGGTTCAAAATCTAAAGACAAATTTAGTTTACAATCAGAAGAAGCATTCATATCAATGGGTGAATCAGAATTTTCTACATCACCTCCATTTTTCTTGGTTGAATTTCTTGTTCATGTCTTTCCAACCTAATCAAGATGAACACTTTCAAGTGTCTTTGTCGACCATTTTGGAGGACCTTTCTAAGATGGCCCAGGCTTCTCAGTTGACCGAGTTGGCGTTGGGTCAAGATTTAGTCTCCCAATTATGTCAATCACATCACTCAAAGTATCATCAGTGGTTGGAGCCTCATGTGGGGGAGAGAGTGCTTCAGAAGAAGATTCCATAGATTGATCCCATATAGGAATCCCCCCTTCAAGATGTGGAATATCATTATCAAATTCTTGAAAATACTTGGCATGTTCGAATCTATCCAAGCAATCAAGCTTCTGCTCAACAACATTGTCAGCCTTGGAAGATTCAAGAAATATCACATCTCTAGATACTCCAAACTTCTTATTAACTTCATCATATAGACGGTATGCTTTGGAGTTAATTGAATACCCCAAGAAGATACACTTATGACTCCTTGCACAAAGTTTGTTTCTTTTTTCCTTAAGTATCAAGGCATAACAAGTGGAACCAAAGACCCTGAGATGCTTTACCAAAGGAATGTGGCCATACCACATTTCATAATGAGTATTGTTTCTAATAGCATTAGATGGACACTTATTCTTTATATACACAACAAATAGAACTGCATCAACCCAAAACATCAGTTTCACATTCTTGAAAAACATCATGGAACTTACCATATTTAAGATTATCATGTTCATTATTTCAACTACTCCATTATGTTTAGGATTATAAGGCACAGTTGTTTGATGTTTAATCCCATGTTGGCGAAGATAGTTTTCAAATTCATTTGAAGTGTATTATTTTCAATTAACAATGCGAATAGAGCCAATATGAGATTGTGCATCATTTTTAATCCATGCATGAAAGCTATTGAATGTTTGAAAAGCATCAGATTTGTTCTTCAATAAATAAACCCAACACTTTCTGGTGTAATCATCAATAAATGTCATCATATATTTATTTCCATTTGTAGAAGGAATAGGAAATGGGCCACATAAGTTTAAATGAATAAGTTCAAGTTTTCTATGTGGTCTAGAATGTGAATCATGAAAACATTGTTTGTTGTGCTTTCCTAAGATATAAGCATCACATTGCTTATGTTTCCTAGGAATTGTAAAACCAATGACACCACTTTTCTTTAACATACGAAGGTTTTCATAATTCAAGTGTCCAAATATAGCATGCCATAAATACTTTATGGAAATGTACCTTCATTATAATGAGAATTTTATGAGAATTTTTGTGCACGAGCAGACAAAAGTTTTTCTTCTTCTATCCCCGTCGTGACAAGTGAGTGATTTGATGCTTTTCCTGACCTCAACCTTACCATCAAACATATGAATGGAGTGTCCTTGCTAGCAGATGTGGAACGAATACAACAATTTTCTCCTCATCTCGGAGAGGTACACATCATGCAGAAGAAAATTTGGAAGGCCAGGAAGTTTGAGCCTGATTGTGCCAAGCCCTCATGGCTTGAGTTTTGACTTGTCAACAAACTATACTGCTCCATCAACATTGTTAGTAAATTATTCAAATAAATCTCTTCTAAAACTCATGTGGCAAGTTTCCCTTGAATCAAGACACCAATCATTTTTCCAAGAAGCAAGTGAAGCATTAAATAAGTCTTCAATTACTCCAATATTTCAATGTGCCACATCATAGTGAGAAGATTCAGGTGCTTTACCTTTCCCATTATCATTCATTTTACCTTTGGCTTTATTTATTTCCTGCTCAATTTTTTCCCAAGGCAACTTACATGTGGATGCATCATGTCCATCTCTTTTGCAACGTATGCAATGAAGATCAGAGTTTTCTCCTTGGAACTATCTGCTCCCCTACCTCTAAAATTCCTTCTTCCTCTTCCTCTTTGGCCACCTCTTCCTCTAGAGAAATATTGTGCAAAATTATTCTCTCTATGTGCAAGAAACACAAGGTTTTCAGAATACTGAGGAGTTGTCTTCTTCCCAAAATCATTCTCTCTCTCCACAAACCTCTTCTCAAGGGACTCAAACGTAATCTCCTTGATGTTTCCACTTTCTTGCAATGACTCAAGGTAACTTTAATAAGTGGGATATAGTGCCTTGACATAAGCTATGAGAGGAATTTCTATTTTAAAACTTGTGGTTTTTATATCATGCATAATGGAGCTTACTTCTAATGCTAAAGAAAGAAGGTCATAATTTTTCAATTCAACTGAACAATTTAATCATCAATTAGACAACTTCAAGTTCAGAGTGTGATTCATACAATTCCTTTAACTTTTGTAAGGCTTCAAAAGCATTTGAAAATCATGAAACATGGTGACTGACCTCATCATTTACATATTCTACAATCAAGGCATAGGCCTTTTTGTTCTTATTTTTCCAAATGTCAATATCCTTATCTAAGGTCGGCTTTGCAAGTTCATTATCTCCTTCTCCTACACAAAATCCTTTCCACAACTCATTGAAAATGAGAGTGTGTTTTATCTTTCATGACCATTCAAGATAGTTCTCTTTTCCATAGAGAACTACTCCAACAATAAATATCAATGAATGCATTTTTAAAAAGTATTATGTTTCCAATATATATAAAAAATTCACTTGTGATGGTAATTTTGTAAAAAAAAATACACTTTTGATATATATATACAACAGAGGTATTATGTTAGGTCCCTATACTACTAGTGTAACCCATTATTTTTATTAATGTAGCCCCCTTATTATATTGTTGTGCCCATGTAGTCTCCGTATTTTTATTATTGTCCTCCATAGAAGCCCATTATTATTATTGTTGTGCCCTTACATTATTATTGTTATGTCGGCTTTGATTATATTATGATCCCTTAGACTATAGAAAGGAGGTCTTGTCATTTGGAATTGTTCATTTGTGTAAAGTAAAGGAGGTTGCCCCCTCAAAGAGGCTGATTTCTAAGTCGTTGATCTATCTTTTCTATCTTTTTATGAGTTGGTTTCATAACATATTATTTGGTTTAGGTGGTATATGGGGAGGGTTATATGGGGAAGGAGTGTATGGGGGGGTTATATGGACCCAATGAATGCTTAACTGATATGAGATATTAAAAACAATTGTAATATATAACTATGATATGTAATGGATAGTGTGGAGGTATATGCGGTGGTCGGTTACGTATTAAATGTAATGGAGAATGTTCAGTGTGTAATGGACAGTGTTTAACATGGGTAGTATGTAATGGACAACATTTAGTGTGTAATGGATAGTTTTCAACGCAGGCAGTATGTAATGGAAAGTGTACAACATATGGTTGACAGCGTATGGTCACGATAAAACCACAAACATTAAAGCATTCAACGTGGAGGGGCCGAGGATGAGGCCATGGAGCCACTGGAAACCACACAATAGGGACTCATAGGAGATGTAATATATGCACACAGTGGGAGATGTAATATATATATATATATATATATTATATATATATATATATATATATATATATATATTATATATAATATATATATATATACTAATATATATATATATATGAAGTCAACAATGTATGGGAGGAGGCGTGTAATATGAGACGAAGGCAACCATTCAATATTCAGTGCAACAGATTCATTCAACATAATGTGTTATATATGGTGGTATCTAACCGGAACACCAACGAGATGCAATGGAGAAGTGTTAGAGAGGAGTGGTGTGTTGACAAACATATGGTAGTATGGGGAGGAGGCAACTGGTGTGCGAGATTAAACATAAACCAACCAAATAACCAACCATGGAGTAGTAGTGTTAAACAACTATAAGTAATATGAGGAGAAATCGGGAAGTGGAGTGGTGGTATGGCACTGTGGTAATTTTGATACTTGTGGACAAGGTAAGGAGAGTTGATACAACATTTCAACACATATATAACACAAAACAAAATATAATACCACCATCCAATAACTCAGTCAACGCCACAATCATAAAAAATCAACATACCACATATCAGTATGTCATTTGCGTAGCATGGAGGAGGATCACTACATCACAACAATTCTAGGCAACATAGACTCAATCCTATAGCAACACAAATTTTAGTACAGATTAGCACTTAACGTAGAGAATGGAGTAATTTCAGAGGTGTTAGTCCTACAAAATAGGCAAAACATAGGCAGGAGGGAGTTACAAGGGTGGAGAGGGAAGCCAAAAACGAAGTTGCCTCCGATACCATGTTAGAATAGGAGGTATCTGCTCAAATGAATTGTTATTTCCATTAAGTCTAATCATAGATATATAATAGTTCCTTCCTCATGCTTGGTAAGGAGTACAGTGTAGATCAAGATGCATTCACAAGAAGCTTTCGAGGTTTTTTTAATTATGGTTTCCATCAAAAAGGTAAGAATGAAAGTTGGTTAGAATTAGTGGCTATGACATATTTTTTTGCTAACAAGAAGTACCTTAAATTTATTGTGCAAATTATTCAAGCTCTTATATTTTATGTTGCACATTGCTTTATATCAGTTTTAATCAATCGTATCTTTGTGTGTGTAGGTCGGGAGAAGCTATGGTGGCTACATTAGAAATTTCATTATACGTGACCCTAACCTTCTAGCTAGTTAGGTTAGGAGTAGGTTTAGTTACATATTATTTTCCCTTGCACATGCATCCTGCATTCTCTTTTTGTAGTCTTTCATTTGGTTTCTAGATTGTATCTCGCATTTTATTTTCAGTTTAGCCTCCATTTGTTTATTCATTTTTATTTTGGCTTTCTTGTCGTGTCTTGTCTCTCTTTTGTGTTTTGTTCAATAAGACTTTGCATGAAGTATGTTCCCTATGGCTCGAAGACAATGTGGAAAAATATAAAAGGGCTTTGTGATACTATGAAATTTGGCTAACAATTAGTCCTTCTTCCTCATCTTGGTTATCCTTTGTTCGGTGATGTTCTGATCGAAAATACGATCCTTTCATGAGGAAATCTCTATGTGAAACCTCTATATTCATGTCTATTCTAAAAACCTCATGCCTATGCTTAGTTATTTATGTTTCAGTGTCTTCCATGTTGATCCAATCAAATAGAGAAGGACAAGGGGAAAATATAAATGAGAAAACCAATAAAAGAGGTCTTACATACACTTCTTTGAAGGAACAACCTCTTATGCTCTCAATAAGTTGGGATTCCTCTTATTACCTTGAAATAAATATGTGTCGATGCATATTTTTATATAAAATAAATAAATAAAAGGTAAAATAGGAGAAAGAATTCTTGAGCAAGGAGGTGAATTAAGAAACTCCATCGGATTATTATCTAGGCTCACTGGCAGCGAAACAATGTTTGTGTTCCTAAAGTGACTCTTTCAGGGTATTGTCCAATCTTGCTTGTCGCAGAGAAACACCTGCGGTGAAAAACTATACTCTGAAAATATAAATCTCGCATGCTACATTACCCTTATCAGGTTTTGAAACGTTACGATATCATTGGTCATATGTTGTTCAATTGAGATAGAATGAAAGGGACTATGATTACATATGGAATAAGTGGTGAAGTTGGAGTAATCTGAACAATCAATCAATACTCCCTAAATAACTAGACCCTACACAAAGAATTCACCAAGAAAAAGAAGTTGGAGCTCTACCAGTGTGTCTCCAAGTGTTGTCATTGTGACAAACACCCTCCAAAATTTTTCCTCTACTTGAATTCTGGAGCCTACTGTGGATCTTGTGATATGTTATTATGTAGTCACTTCTTGGCGAGTCAATGCTTTGAGCTCCTTTCTTGGATTGTAAGTGTCAAAGTCACCTGCTCACACATGCTCAGTCCATAATGAATTCATGAAAGAATTATTTCACACATGCTTGAACATGCCTAGCATAGTCCATAAAGATAGTTCCTATGCAATTTTCAACCCATTTTGATAGTTAGCGTACATTGTCATTGAAAATTTCTCACTTTTGGTTGTGTTTATACTTCTATTTCGATGAGTTTTTCAAACTATCGCTTTTGCGCTCCTTCACTTTCATGAGTGTCACTTTCATGTTTTTTACTATTTCTTTTTCTTGCTTTCACTTTAATTAGTGTTGTTTTCATGTTATCTTCACACTGCCACGTGTCTCTTTCATCATTATTTTCATATCACAAGTGTCATTCACAATTTTCTTTCCATATAGCAAGTGTCATATTTTAGCATGTTAAGTGTCGCACATTGTATAAAACCTAGTTTTGGTGTGTTTCAAGGGGCTATATTTGTGATAATGATTTTTTCTCATCATGTAAATGTGTATCATACTCATTCCCAAAGTTTCAAGCATTATTGCACAAGTTTCTTCACTATCATCACAAAGTGTATCTTTAGTGTCGCACTTGGAGTGAGTTGTTGCAATGTTGTCGCATTGAAGAAAGTATGTTTTTCATATGTTTTGGGTGTCCTATGTTGTGTCATCAAGAAATATATGTGTTTGATCATGGTCAAGTCTTTTTCCTATTTAACTTTATTTCACTGATCCCATAATTAGTCAAAACTGGGAAAACTCCCCGACTGGGCCACTCAACCTCATCCATTCCTCTTGAACTATGCATTGCGCAGTCTCAATCCTCAATCATTAGCTTTGTCTCTTATCATTGCGCAATGTGCATTCTCTACCTCCCATTGTGCAATCTTAGTGCTCTAGCCTAGCCCCTAAGCTCCATAATTATGTAGTTTTCCTCTCCAACCATTCCTTCACTGTGCATTGTATAATCTTAGTCCTCAAGCCTTAGCCTTGAGCTCCTGAACTGTGCAACCACACAGTTACTTGGTCTCCTCTCCTTCTAGAATTGCACAATGGGAAAAATCAATGTGCAAGCCTTCAACCTACCTCCTTGAGTCACTCAACTACATAGTTGACATTCTCATCCCAGCCTCAACTGTGCATTTCGCATTCTCAAGGCTTAGTCTTAACCCTTAATTTCCTTAGTTGTGACGTTGCGCAATCTTAGAGCCTTTCACTCAGTCTATCACCCAGTTCTAGCTCAATCAATGAATTATCATGAAGCATCTTAGATTAGGGGTTATCAGACTAATGTCATCTTGTCATGAGTGGATTACAGTTGCAAGTACTCTATCATGCTATGGCAGGCTAATGATGAAGGATATGGAGAAGGGGACCATGCTAGAAGACACTTGTGTAGTTATAAAGGCAAGTTGACCAATCAAGAGAAGACAAAGAGACATGAGTTTGCAACAATAGCTGAAGACATAGATCATATTAAAGACTCCTTATCTTCCCCATGAGGAGGAGGAAGAAGAAGAGAATGTTCCATCTCTTAAGAAGACATAAATAAAGTAGCAACAAAGAGTGGCTTGACATGGCCATGCCATCTTGAATTCCCTGTCATCATTGCCATGTCATGCCATGTCAGGAGTCATCATATGCCACATCATTTTGTGGATTATGTAAGTTAAATATTAGAGAAATGTGATGTAAAGTGGAATTCCAAGAGTCATCCATGTAATGTGAAAATTCATGAAGGAAGTAGAAAGGTCATAGAGAAGTACAATAGTGATGAGGGTAGTCCAAGAGTCACAAGGGAGGTGAATCAGCACCCCATTTCTTATATATACACCCGCATGGTACATGAAAAAATACTTTTCAGCTTGGCTCCTTCTACCAAGCATTAGAGGGGAAGATAGTTCTTTTGGAGGAGAAAGTGACTACTCTAATGCTCCACTATTGGGGCTAGTGGTGTTCACGATCTTGATGTATCATGGAACTTTTACTTAATTTAGAAGCCCATTGATCTAGCACACTTTCATGCATATGTCATGAATATTGTAAGAATATTCTTTGAATGTTTTCAATGTATGTTGGTTTCACTTGTACTAACGAAATTGAACTATTTTGGTGGCTTTGGTACTTATCTTGTTGAAGTTGTGTTGTATTATTTTTAACAATCGTTGCTTCCTTGTGAACTATTTCATTGGTTGATCAATGATTCATTCATATGTATATTCTCATGTGCCTTTTCTAGATTAGTATTATTACCTATCTTTAAAGGGCCCACTTTTCTCTTCCCTTATGGTAGAAGGACCTTTATACTTTTCGAAGTCGAAGATTTCACAAGGCATACTCACTTGTTGATTCGAAAATACCTGTATGTTACTCTCTTGTGTTGAACTTTGTAGCCAAGGAAAATCTATAGGAATACATGGCAGTCGAGCCTTAATTCTGGAAGGGCTCCCACACCAAACAATGTGAAGTCTAATTGGGACTTTTAATCGAGGAGACCCTCCTGGTTAACAGAATTCTAGCATTGTCAATAGGTCCATGTCCCTTCTCAACTACATTAAACCTCTTGTAAGGGGCCACATTTTCTTTCTCACCTGTATCTTGAGGTCTTTCCCGCTTCAGAGGCCATTTTCCTTTATCCCTCTCATTCCCTTTATAGTCAAGCTTAGGCTCACACTTACACTTAAACTACTCATAAAAATGCTTCAACTTCCCAATGACTTCCTCCAATGACCAAGGCTCATCATACTCAATATGATCCATCAATTCTAATGGCAGTCCACTAATGAACATTTGAACCTTTGTTTTCTCATCCTTAATATATGGCACATATCTCAACAAATCTAGAAACTTAGTCATGTACTCTTCATCTATCATAATCCCTGATCTGGATTTAAACAGTAAGACAAAAAATTATAGATATAACCATAAATACATAGATGCAGCAAAAATAATACTTCATTTCATTAATGTAAAATATTGAAATATGATTACAAACAGGAATGGAAATAAACTAGCTAGGGCGATGGTAGCTTATCTATGAGGAGAGATGTGGCGGCTACATGCCTCTGAATTATCTTACAATGAAGCTCAAAGGCCTATTTATGTTGAGAAATAATGGAAAACCCTAAACATCCAAAAACCTAACACTAGGAGATGAAGCGCCAAACTATGGGCCCCATTTTGGGTAAATTGGTACATTAACTTCCTAAGGTCGTAACTTTGGCATACGATCTCTGTTTTACGTGCAAAATACCTTGTTAGAAAGATCTATCCAAGGACTATAGCTTTGGGATGAGGAACATCGGTCCATGGACCCATGTTGCTCCCATGTTTCCAAAAAAAACATCGTTTAGGGCCTCTAAACGGCTTCGGAAGTTCAAGACCCAAAAAAAATGCTAAAAATAGTAAACTATGCTACAATTAAGGAAACTAAAAAACTAAAAGAGATAGTTGTGGGGCTCCAAGTGGGATAGGTCGGTGGCCACCAACATCCACCTGGATCAGTCCCCATCTTTATCTCATAGAAATCCTTAGCCTTTTGAGCATAGTATCTCTCTAACAAGTACTTATTTCTAAAGAGTCCCTTAAACTCATGCCAACATAACTCCTCTACCTTGATACCTCTGACATGCTTCACATCCTACCACCGTATATTTTCCTTTCCGTTAAGACTAAAAATAATTATCCTAGATTTCATTTTCTTTGTATAATCATGCAACTCGAAGAACTTCTTCATCTCAAGCATCCATGTTTTTTCATCTTCTAGTTTCTTCAGCTCTCCATTGAATATAGGAGGCTTGGATTTCTTGAACTCATATAGAAAGTATCCCCTCCAACTCCTCCTATAAGGATGATAATGATAATGACCATGATGTCTATTTGAAACAGAACTATAATAGAACCCTGTTGATGGTGCTAGACCCACCAACATTCAGGGGATCACCCCAGTATGAAGCCCCAACTAGGCCTCACACCGTTTGGTGTGGGAGTCCCATCTAGTATGATGGCCCGGTTGCCATTGTCTTAAGGATTTGCCTCAACTCTTGCTTGTCAGAATAGGAGAGTGGTCTATTTTTCCTTTGAGAAGTGAGGTTTGCATGCATGGTGAGTGCTAGTGTACTCATCTCAATGGTTCTTTCACTACAAAGGGAGAGGGTGAAAGTGAGTCCTAGGTTGGTTGGGATGCAGTCCCAAATCGGCTAAGAACACACAACATAGTAGGACGTGCATAGATTCCTAACGAGTAGTCCACACAGATGCGGAAGTCACAACATACAAGGTAAGATAACACATACATCACTCAATGGATTAGTCTGAATGAGTGCAACAGTTGTTACAACAAGCTTCATGTGAAAGGTCTATTTTATGTCTGGGAGAGTAGTCTACATGGGAGAGACAACGTTAAAAGCATATACAGCATATTTCCATTAATAGATTATGCATTACAACAAGTGAAATAGTTCAAATGTAGAACACAGGTTAAAGCAACATGCATTACATGTGTTAAAGATTATTCTTACAACAGATATAATACATGTGTGAAAATGTGTTGCCATGTTAGCAGGCTTCTGAATTAAGTGAAATTTCCAAGACACATCATTACACCATAATTCACTAACCTTGAGCATAGGGCATTGGAGCCATTACTTACTCCTCAAAGAAAATATTACAGACTCTCTTGGCTATGTGGGAGGAGCTGAGGTGAAAAGAGTCTTTTGCATGTACAAATGAGGGGGTATTAATAGCCAAGGGTGAAACAAACCCTTATGGTTGTTCGACTACCCTCATGACCATTTGAATTCCATGACTTTTTGACTTACATGATTCTTTGTTCAACAAGTGGGCCTCTTTGACTTCCACGTTAAATCACATCGATTAACAAAATAGCCCATAGTAGAGATGTGGGCGACATGACTCGACATGGCAATGCTGGTACATTCGTGTTGTTGTTGAAGTGCATGTTGAGCTTCACTGCTGCTAGGTGCTGGGTGTCTTCATGGTGTATCGCAGCTTCACCTCCACATGGAGAAATGCGCAGAGTCTTCAATGGTCCTTGGTTCACTTGATGAAGCTTTAGCATTTTGTTCCTTGCTTGCATGTTGGAGGACTTGACAGGCTCATCTATTCGCAAAGGTGCATGTTCATTGTGTTCATCTATTTCGCATGCATCATTCATTCGCCCATTTTTGAACCTCTCCTTCTGCATGTGCTCCCTTCGTTCATCCCATTCATCGTCTTGCCATGTTTGTTGGTGTACTTGTACCTACAGTCACGCATGACGAGATAACATCAAATCCAAAAAATCCTAGTCTACCATGACACATGATCATTTCGGATGCAGGTGACCGGGTGAGGTAGCAAGGTTGTGAAGTGGGATGATGGCTCCGGGCACTGCTAATGAAAATTGCGCAAGAGTCATTGAGTGATGGAGACGGGCAATCTGAGTCGATAGTGACTGTCTGTAAGGTCTGGCTCGGATGGGGGGAAAAATTTCACAAATTTTGGGAGAGACAGTCTAGGCTACAGGAAGGCAAGGTAGGAAGGATCTTCATAGTTTCTGGGACGACTGGGTAATAGGGGCTAGAAGGGAAAATTTGAGCAATTTTCTAGAGTAACAGGACGAGCCAAGACGAAGGTCAGCAGGTAGGGATTGCACAGTTTTTGGGAGGAAATGCCTAGGAGACTAGCAGCCAAAACTACGTAATTCCTAGAGCGAATTGGCGGTTGGCTATTGGGGTCACTGGAAAAAAAAATTGTGTAATTCCCCGAGGGAACTAACAGTTGGCTACTCAGTCACTCACAGCAAAAATTGCGCAATTCCTGAAGGGAAATAGGAGTCTGCTTCTGGCAGGGGAAACTACATTGAGGCTGAGAGGCCAGCCTATTGATCATTTATGTGCAATTTCTGAGCTGAGAGGACTGTTGGGTAGAAGAAGGCTTGCTCATGAAATTGCACAATTTCTGAGATGAGCAATGGGTCGACTATCGGGATGACTAAGTGGGAAAATTGTGCAATTTTCTGAGGGAGATAGGGACGGGCTATTGGGTCCCCATAATATTAGTGATTACCCCATTACTATTGTAGTTGTACCCCTTATTAATATTGTTGTACCCCTATTGTGCCCATATTGTTACTATTGTGCCCCATAGAAGCCCACTATTGTTATTATTGTGCCCTTACATTATTATTGTTATGTAGGCTTTGATTATGTTATGACCCCTTACACTCCTATATATAGAAAGGAGGTCTTTTCATTTGTATCATCGAAGAATTGTTCATTTATGTCATGTACAGGAGGTTTCCCCCTCAAAGAGGCTGAATTCTAAGACGTTGATCAATCTTTTCTATCTTTTCTTGAGCTAGTTTCATATCATTTGGTATCAGAGCTTTGGATTCTAGGGTTTCGCTGCTCCAAACAAGTCATCGTGGAATTTTCACTATAGATTTTTTTCTGCGATGTTTCAGAAGTTGAAAAAAAAAACCATTTGATAAGACATCGCGCTAAATCTCGGGTCAGAATTTCAGAGCATTTTGCGCCATAATTGCAGAGATATGATCTGAGGAAGTTGGTATTTTTGCAGACTCCTGAATTACATACCAAACAGGTGACCTGGGGAAAATCGTCATAAAAGTTTATCTGAGCATTGGATTGAAATTTCGTAAAAAGGTGAAGAAAGAGGATGGACTGTAGTTTCTTCTATATATTTTTTAGAGCCATAAGTAGAAACAAGGACTCGTGGAATGTCGTACAAGTTCGTTCTACTAAATTAGTCTATAATCAAGTCAGTGTGGGATATTTGGCATAACTCTTCATTGGAGAATCCAATTGGAGTCAGACTGGTGGCATTGAAAAGAGGACATAGAGGGCTACGGCAGGTCATAATTTCAGAAATGGATGATCCAAAATTACAGAGATACATCAAAGGCAATATCGAGCTCCTACAAAGTGAAAAAAGGTGTGTAAATTTTTAAAATGTTTGCTTAAGCTTGGTTTGAAAATTTATTTTGAAGGAATTCAAAGGGCATAGTGAAGCATTGTTATCAGTAACTGATGCCCCGAAGAAAGAAAATTGAAACACCTAGTAGGCGACCTGAAAGCTCTAGCATGACTCATGAAGAAGAGGAAGAAATGCACAATGATATATCAAAATTACGAGACCAAGTGCAACAAGTGTCACTTGCACAAAAAGGAACAAAATCTAAGTTGGATTGTCTAAAGAAAGGTGTAGAAGCTAAGATGAATGACATGGAAGCTAAGATGAATGATGTCGAAGCTAAGATGGATGATTTGAAGATAGATTTGAAAACAGACATGGAAGAATTGAAGATAAATATGAATAAGTTGCTACAAAAAAGGGTCACTAAGGGTGAAAGGGTAGTAAAGGAAACTCATGATGAGAAAAAAAGAAATGTTAATCATGATTCCATAGACTCTAATGTTGGATCGAATACCCACCATATTCCAAAAATCGATATGAGGAAGTTTGATGGCAAGGATCCCGCAACATGGATATTACAGATGGAGCAATTTTTCGATCTCAATAATGTGCAAAACACACAAAAGGTATGTATGGCAACTTTATATTTGGAACCAAATCAGTTTGTATGGTATCAATGGCTTTGCTCTCATAAACAAATTATCACTTTGGGCAATTTTTACGGAAGAATTGACAGCACATTATGAGGATACAAAAAGCAACACTTTTTTTAGCTAATTGATAAGTCTCAAACAAAAGGGTTCAATAATGGAGCACATTGAGGAGTTCCAAAAAATTGAAGATAAGGGTAAAAAATATTCCAGAGGAGCATAGGATTGATGTGTTCATAGGGAATTTAAAGGATAATATCCAACATGATGTTCGCCTTTGGGAACCTGATTCATTAGAGAAGGCATTCAGGTTATCAAGAAAAATGGAAAGCAAAATTATGACAACCAGGAAGCATACCACTCACAACTATAAAGACGGAAATGTTGTTGCCCCTAGTCTCCACAACCTATAAGATTGAAACCACAACAATTGGAAGAAAAAAGAGCAAAAGGGCTTTGTTACAGTTGTGATAGCAAATACACTAAGGTTCATAAGTGTGCTGAGAAGAAATTATTCTACATAGATTGTGAAGAGGAAGAAGGAAAGGAGCAAGAAAGGTCAAAGAAGAGATATACTCCAGGAACAAAGCCTAGATGAAGAACAAATGAATCCGACCCAATATTATTGTAATGCATTGGCGGCTTACCCATCCTCAAACCATCAAGATAGAAGGACAACTCAAGAAGAAAAAGGTAATAGTGTTGATTGATTCAGGAAGTACTCACAATTTTATTCATTGTAAGGTAGCAAAAGAATTGAATTGCTTCTTATATCCAGCACCAGAGTGTCAAGTGATGGTTGCAAAATGGAGGAACAATAAATTGCTCTGGAAAGTGCCATAATATCAAGCTATCCATGGGAGAATATGTATTGACTAGCCCAATGCTTTCCATTCCAATGGGAGGTGCTGATGTTGTATTAGGAGTCCAATGGGTACAATCCTTGGGTACAAAGCTTTTAATTTTCAAGAACTTTTCATGAAATTTTATGCAGAAGGAAACGAATTTGAATTAAAGGGTATTGCAGGGAAACCGGGAAATATAATCAAATCTAACGGTATGACAAAGCTTCTTAAAAATTAACAAAGATGTGTAATTTCACAATTATGTTCGCTAGATGTTTCCACATCGAAATCATATATTTCTCCAGATCTCCAAAAAGTCTTGGACAATCATTCCAAGGTATTTGAGACTCCCAAAGGTCTCCCACCTATTCGTGATCATGATCATGCTATTCATTAGATTCTAGGAAGTGTTCCTCCAAACATCAGGCCGTACAGATATCCCTATGCCCAAAAGAGTGAAATTGAATGTATGGTTGTTGAAATTCTAGAGGCTGGTATAATTCAACCTAGTCAAAGTTCTCTCTCTGCTCCAGTATTGTTGGTGCACAAGAAGGATGGATCATGGCGCATGTGTCTGGATTATAGGGAGCTCAACAAGCTCACTATTAAAGATAAGTTTCCCATTGTTATCTTTGATGAATTACTGGATGAATTGCATGGATCAATTTACTTCACCAAGTTGGATCTTCATTCAAGACATCATCAAATTAGAATGAAGACTGAAGGCATTCCAAAATCAAGATTTAGAACTCACGAGGGTCATTATGAATTTTTGGTCATGCCTTTTGGCCTTACCAATGCACCTTCTACATTTCAAGGTTTGATGAATTCCATTTTCAAACCCTTCCATAGAAAATTCGTGTTAGTGTTTTTTGATGATATACTAATCTACAACAAGTCTTAGAAGGATCATGTTGAACATGTTGACAGGGTGCTACAACTATTAGAGGAAAAACAATTATATGCAAAAATATCCAAATGTTTCTTTGGAGTACAAGAGGTGGAATATCTGGGTCATATTGTATCTCATGAAGGAGTTAAGATAAACCCTAGAAAGATTAAAGCCATTAAGGAATGGAAAATCCCCACATCCATAAAGCATCCACGAGGATTTCTCAGGTTGACAGGGTATTATTGCAAGTTTGTTAAGAATTATGGGAGAATAACAACACCTCTAACAACATTGCTGAAGAAAGATGCATTTTCATGGACTCCAGAAGCAACAAAGGCCTTCGAACATATTAAAGAGGCAATGTGCCAAGCACTGGTCTTAGCTACACCGGACTTCACAAAAACCTTTATTGTGGAATGTGATGCTTCAGGAAATGGAATTGGTGTTGTTTTATGCAAGATGAAAGACCCATTGCTTTTGAAAGTCGTCCAATCAAGGGAAAGTTTTTACACAAAGCTATTTATGAGAAGGAAATGTTGGCAATACTCCATGCACTTAAGAGATGGCGACCCTACCTAATGGGAAGACACTTCAAGGTAAAAACGGATCATGATAGCCTTAAATACTTTTTAGAACAAAGATTATCCTCTGAAGAGCACAAAAGTGGGTCACAAAGATGTTGGGTTATGACTTTGAAATCATCTACAAAAAAGGGAAGCAAAATGTGGTGGCAGATGCACTCTCAAGAAAGGATGAGGATGTGGAAGCATTGTTGTGCGCCATTTCTATTATCCAACCAGATTGGATAAACGATGCAAGGGAGGAATGGAAGAATGATGAAAACGTGTGGGCACTTATTCGAAAATTACAACAAGATTCCAGTATGTCTGATACATTTAGCTGGAAAAATGATTTGTTATGGTACAAAGATCACTTATACCTCTGTAAGAATTCCCAGCTAAAACAAAAGATTCTTATGGAATTGCACACTTCTCCATTAGGAGGGCACTCAGGATTTTTAAAAACTTACCACAGGGTTAAGAAGGAGTTTTTTTGGGATGGCCTTAAATCAGATATTCAAAAGTGTGTGGCAGAATGTTTGGTTTGCCAACAAAATAAAGTTGAAACAATTAAGACATCGGGTCTATTACAACCTTTATCCATTCCAAGCCAATGTTGGGAGGAGGTTTCAATGGATTTTATCACAGGTTTACCCAAGTCTGAGCGAAAGAGTGTCATCATGGTGGTAGTTGACAGACTTACCAAGTATGCACACTTTTGTGCATTATCACATCCATTTAAAGCTAGTACAGTTTCTACGGCATTTATGGAAACAATTCAAAAGCTACATGGAAATCCAAAGATTATTGTAAGTGACAGAGATCCCATTTTCACCAGAAATTTTTGGACAGAATTATTTTCTTGTCTTGGTACTCAGTTAGCTCATAGCTCATCTTATCATCCTCAATCT
>APFE031514651.1:0-34795 GCA_000404065.3 Pinus taeda | reverse complement strand
CCCTATTGTGCCCATATTGTTACTATTGTGCCCCATAGAAGCCCACTATTATTATTATTGTGCCCTTACATTATTATTATTATGTAGGCTCTGATTATGTTATGACCCCTTAGACTCCTATATATAGAAAGGAGGTCTTTTGATTTGTATCATCGAAGAATTTTTCATTTATGTAATGTAAAGGAGGTTGCCCCCTCGAAGAGGCTGAATTCTAAAAAGTTGATCAGTCTTTTCTATCTTTTCTTGAGCTGGTTTCATAACACGGGCACTTGGTGTTTGTCCGACCTATCTACGCAATTTCCTCAGTCATATAAGTGAGTAATTTTAGTAGTCTCTGTATAATTGTTTAGGGGATTCAGCCCCTAGATGACTGTTGGGTTCGACTATTCAGGTGGCCAGCATGAGGGTTGATTGAATTGCTTGCGAGAAGCGCAGCTTGAAAAGACTAGCTTGGTGCTTCTGCTTTGTTCTGCTTGATAGTCAATCGAGTCGAAAGCAGGGTGATGGTCCAGCTGTCAAAGGAGAGTCTGGTCATCAAAACTTGAGCAAAAATGACTAAGTGTGTGAAAAATCGAAAGATGCATATGTGATCATACAAACACACACTCGCATGACTCGATGACGAAATGACCCAAACCATCCAGACACACATGTTCAACATGACTGACCGATGGTGCAAGTGACAAGCGTGACACTCACGATTGACCATTCATTGATCGAGACAACGCTTGCGTGACAGTGAACATGATTCCGTGTGTGAGTTCCATAGATGATTTCATAGCGAACACAACAAGCACATATGAAGTGAAGACTTTGAGCATAACTAGAACATGGTCGCAAGCATGACTTAGACACTAGCATGCAAAAACTTGAATGAAATGAACAAGTAATGCGAATGCAAAGACTCATGCGAGCTCACGGAGTGAACTCGAGTATGTGTATTCATCAAGTGAAACTCTCAAGGGAGGCTCCGAGATTGGTGCAGGCCAAAATTTTGGAGGGTGATTGTAGTCACTACAACAAGCCCATAACCACTACTTCTCTTGTCAGTTGTATCGAACCATCTACCACCTTTGACTGTGTCATCCCTGTCCAACCTGTGCCTTAGTTGAAACCTGCTACCATATGACTCATTAATCCTTTCCTCTTCCCCATAACTAATTATTGGCTATTCATGTCTCTGTAATAATGATAAACTCTGAAGGATCATTGCATTGACCTCAGCTTGCTTTTCTTGAGCCCTAGCAAGCCTTTCTTGTGACCGAATTATCTTGTCATTATCTGCCTTGTAATTCCTTATTTTTGCCTTTGGAGTAATCAAGATATCTTCTATGTCAGGAGAATATTCTTCTCCATGTTGCTCAGTTGATCTATAAGGAGACTCACGTGAATTGTAATCCACCATTTTTCTCATCATCTCTAATATTCTTCTCCCTGCAAATATACAATGTCTGATAAACCAAATATAAATATAATCAAAATCATACCTTAGTGAAGTTCAAGGGAGGTTATATCATCTACACAAATCAATCCATATTAGCATGATATATATATAATGACATCATCCTATCAACATCCCACATCATGCATGATAACTCAAACTGTAACACCCACTATATGCATGAAAACAATAACCACTACAATGCATGCACAACAAACAAATTGACAACTGAGATGCATGCACAACAATCACATCCTGCCCATCCATCCAAGTATTTGAACCTGGAAGCTTTGATACCACCCTATACCACACCACCCCACCCCACCCCCTATTTGCCCGCTTTTACAAGAAATCTGGATCCAAGACTTATTGACCTTCCTCAAGAACCACAGATCACTCATAGGTTGAACAACCACCCCAGGTGACCAATCACTGAGATGGAAGCATTTTTTTTCTGACCTAAACCTATAAAAGCACCCTTGACACTACCTACATGTGATTTTGAGGCCCCAACCACATTCACAATCCTTGCTCCATGCGGTTATGACCTCATATCTCCATTTATGTGCTTGTAGTCCCAAGATCTGAGCCATTTTTCTAGGCTAATCTCCAGACCACTGACCAAAAATTCATGTAACTTTCCAAATCATATTTCTCACGATGGAAATGTTAAAAATTCAAACTTGAAGCCAGAACTTGACCTAGACAGCCTAAAACACGCTAGACATTTTGTGAAACACATGGTAAACATGTAATGTTTAGATCATGAATGCATATCTGAGTGTAAATATTTGTACTTTAACTGGAAATCACCAATAAGGTCTAATTCCCTATCAAGTAACAAACATGACATTAGTTGTTCCATGCATTCATCAACCATTTGATAACTTATCAAAGAATAACAAGAGCCATAGCTAGAGCACATCATAAATCATGCTTATAACTAGCATATAACAAAAATATTAACCATGATAAAACAAACATCAAATCATCATAATAACAAGTACAAGTACCCATGAATCACAATAGGAATATAGATCTTATCAACATATACAAAAGCCAACCAATTTATGGACTTCCATGTACCACCTGACCATAGATTGAGTTGAACAAAATCTTTCTTTCATCCAATCACCCCCGTGTCATATTCCACACATGAATGTGGGATGTCGTGGGATAAACTAAGACATAAAAAACCAAGGGAATCTAGAGGTTAAACCACCTCCACCCTCAAACTACCGTGATCTCACCTAAATCAATCCCGAGATCACAAAACCAAACTGAACTTGGATGCCTCAGAATTTCTTCACCATACCTTGAGGAATTTGTCTATCTCCACCCACCTGACGAGGGCTTTTCGGAGAAAACCATCTCCACCCCCATCCATTTGGAATTTTCCTGAGACAACGTCACCCACTTCCAAAATCTTCCAACAATCCAAAGCTCAACCAAGAAATGAATCACATATCTATGCAGGAAATGGCAAGGCAAGGTTGAAACCGTTGTCAAACAGGGAAAACCCAATTGACAAAAAATGAAACAAATAAACAATTGCATGAGTCATGCATTCACACCTCAGCTAGGAAATCACACATGCAACCTGTTACCTGCAAAATCCTCTTGATGAATTTTTTGATCCAAACTTCCTTTGCTTTCCCTTTCCTCTCCTTTACTTTCCTTTTCCTTCCTTTACTTTCTTTCTTGCTTTATTTCTCCTCTTGGATCTCTCACTCTCTTTCACTCTATTCTCAAGACAAAACTGATAAAAGCTCCATCAAACTGTCAAAAGTTATGTATTGGTTCTTTGATTCCTTTTTATTATTGATGTATATATTTTCTTCATTTTCCTTCATTTTTCCTCTAATTTCCTTAACATGCAAATATTAGTCTCTTCACCTTCCTTTTCTCCTATTTTCCTTTATTTTCATAATTAAATTCCATTTAATGCCTCTTTTGCTTTGCCAATTTCGATAGTCATTAATAAACCAAAAGTGACACCCACTATATGGATTTTCCAGACGTTCAGCTTCGAATACATGTCCCATGACCTTGGTCTTATTTTTCCTTTATTACTTTTATTATATGAACTTTAACTCAAGGTTGTTACAGTTGACAACCTCTCAAAGATCATGGGTTGTTTCCTTCCATCACAAAAAATATTAGAACAACATTCAGTGTCCTTGTATAGGAACCCTCTTCAAAAATACATATAGGAAGCATGTAGCAGTCAGTCTTGGAACCCTTATAAATATGTCATTGAGGAGCAGATACGCAAGTTTATTTTCATATTCAACCTAGCAATAATGGAGACACTAGCCTACAATCATCCATATTTTGGCATTACCCTGTTTGGAGCAATATATTGAACAATTTCCCGATTTTTTTCATGGAATGAGCCTAGAATGTTTCTAGATCTATGTGTTATAATGATATGGACTTAAAACATGCTTACCGTATTTATTTTTCCCAACACGAACAATGCTAAAATGAAGAGATTACTTCTATAAATGTTAAGAATTTTTATATATATTGAATCTCTAAAGAATGGCATCATATATTAAGATAACTAACCCAAGAATATAGTGACATAAATATAGTGTTATCTCACCTCAATTGGTATCATCAATTCTAAACACTTCTCCCGACTTGACTCCCTTGTCTTCTTGTTAAATTAATATCTACACAAGATCAAAAGATTGCAATTCACTCAAAAGTTTGATTTCAATTTAGGTATTGTAAAACATAGAATTAGTAGGTACTGGAATGTACAAATTAAAGTTCTTCCTAGAGAAAGCGAGTTCAAAAAGCCTCCAGTGTATTAGATATAAAAGTTCTTTGTTGCATAATATAAAATTATAAATGATTTTCATGTTTGTAGTATTTTTATTGAAGGTATTAACTAAGCATAAATTGAACATGCAAGCAATGGGAAACACCACAATATCACAACTACATGTATCCCTCATCTTGCTACTCATGATATAAACCATGTTTCATCACTTTTTACTAGATAGTGACAAATAAAAACAAATAATACACCTTTGAATTATTATTTCTCATACCTTCTTCCCTTCATGGCAGTATGTTCTTTCCAATTTGAAGAACTTTGTAAGTCGGAATTACCAGGTTGCACAAAAACTCCCTTTAAAACTAGATAGTGACAAATAAAAACAAATAATACACCTTTGAATTATTATTTCTCATACCTTCTTCCCTTCATGGCAGTATGTTCTTTCCAATTTGAAGAACTTTGTAAGTCAGAATTACCAGGTTGCACAAAAACTCCCTTTAAAATAAATAATAAATGCCAAGTCATTTCGAAGATCTACCACTCAAATGACTACAAATATAGTGAGTAGTGCAGTGCATTATGCAAAAGAAAAAAGGAATCAACTTGAAATTAAATTACCTTGAATGTTAAATGTAACGTTACCATTTTGAGCTATTTTCTTCTGATAGTTGTTCCACTTCAACATTTGAATTGATACTAGTTTTCCTACACATATTCATGAGACCAATAAGGAAAAATTAGATTAAATTTGACCAAATATTTAATTTAATTGCATGAATAAATAATAATTAAAATGACTTGAGTGCATGAATACCTGAATGAGCTCCTCTCTGTTTCAAGAATAAATTATTGGAGTAGTTTAATCTTGGATCAAACTTCCCTCCAATTGATGAAGCAGTAGCAAAGTCAACATTGACTTTGTTATTACTCTGTTGGATCGAGGTTTTTTTTCTCCAAGATTATCCAAATCCTAATTTATTCTCTACTGAACAGGGCCAAACACATGAAGGTGAAATCTCTCGTGGTCCCTTCCCCCCACCCCCCCGCCCCCCACATCACTCTCAATTCCACAATACCCAATATATCTACTATATAGGAAATAACTAAAACAACGACATTAAAAACATTAAAAAAAAATAGAAAATATTCATTAAATTAAATTTCTTCCTAGCGCAAGCAAGTTCACAAAGCTTCTAATGTATTAGATACAAAAGTTCTTTGATGCATAATGTTATCGCATGCAAATATTTCATTAAAATAAGCTCTCATGGGGTCCTAAGTTTTAAATATTATCAAGTTCTAATTCATGTTTCCTTTAAATTTTGCAATTCTTATTGTGGCAATATAATAAAAGGTTGATGCCAAATTAAAAGGCATCAAATCGTCAATCCGACGAAAATAGTGGTGCTTCCATTTCAAATTTCAGTGCGCAACACATATTAGTCCAAATGCACATAGGTTAATGGTCTAGATCGTGGGAGATGTGAGATCTGTTAGTTTCAGCCTTTCCAGCCTTCCTCCAGTGATCAAATATGCTCTTACAAAGTGGTTTCAAAGTGTTAAGGTAAAATTTTGTCATTTCAAAAAGTTTTCAAGCAAAATTTGGTCACTAGGCATTAGGTCTAGGGTTTGCTCTCACTCTTTTCAAAGTTGCCCAAATGCCAATGTATGGCACTATTCAGCTGATTCTATCATCATTCATAGGGTTTTCATTATCATGTCAGTGTCTAATGAGTCATTTTACATCTTGTTCATGCTTCAGTTGTGCCTTGGCAAGTTCATTTCCCTCTCCTAGGGTTTTGAAACCAATTTCTCTTGGACGGTTAAATCATCAGCAAAAATTGTATCCAGATGTTCATACACCTTCCCCTATCCTTAAAGTACCTTATCAAACATTTCCCATCCCTTAGATCCGCCAAAATCCTCATTTTTGCACAAACCCTAGTTTCTTGCTACAACTTGGCAATTTTCTAGGTTGGGCCTGTGTTTTGCCTTTTTGGACCCCTTCCCCTCAATCAATCTCTAAGATTCCACTTTCCCCTACTCCCTAACATTCCTCCCCACTCCCAAAAATTTTCCCAAGAATTTATAATTCCCCTATCCCTTTCATTTCGCTCCATTTCGACAAAATTCCTTGTTTCACACATCGGGACAAGTCGCACTCAAATAATGTTCCAGAGAAATTAAAGATGAATTTTGGGAAACCGAGAGAGTTTTTTGTCCAAAACATGCCAAAGAAGAAAAAACCCCTTCACTTTTTTCACAGGTGTCATGGTTTGAGAGAAATGTCAAGAATATCGTTGCCTCAAGAGAATCAAAGACACCTCTGAAGTGACCTTGGGAAAATCACGTTTTCTCCTAGATTGGTTGGCCAAATGATTTTCTTGATAGGTAAAATGATAACTAGACACAAATATATTTCCAATGAGATATCATGAGCTAAATTTGGGGTTGAGGAAGGCATTCAAAAGTTGACTGCAACAACACTCTTCCTTGAGGCAGCCTCATTTGGCACGTTTTGACCAGTCTTGGGAGATTTGATTTTTGACAGGTCAAATAAACTCCAAATTGAAAATTCCAGTTGGGTTGGAAAGTATACAGCAAGACCTTTCCAAAAATGCTACTCTTGCCCAATTTGGCCACCTGAAAGTGCCCCAAACATGGCTCCAAAGGGGCGCGACATGTCAGGCAGAATTGCCCAGAAATGCATTGTACATGTCTTGGGAGAATTGATTTTTGACAGGGCAAATAAACTCCAAATTCCACAATTCCAGTTGGGTTGGAAAGAAGACATCCATACCTTTCCAACAAGCCCACTTTTTCTCAATTTGGCCACCTGAAAGTTCCCCAAACATGGCTCCAAAGGGGCGCGACATGTCAGGCAGGGGGGCGCGACATGTCAGGCAGAATTGCCCAGAAATGCACTGTACAGCCCAGAAACCGCAGATTTGAGTCAGTTTGACTTTTTGAGGTGAATGATGATTCTCTTTGATTTAATTATGGTACTTTTATGACACTTTTACTCTTATGTATCTCTTCTAGAAGATTCATTCATGAAATAGGTGAAAATTAAATGAATGAATTGGTTTCCAAGTTTATAGAGGCAAGTTGTTATGATTGCTTAGTTTGTAGTGCTAAGTTTAGAAGTGGTTGAAACAGCTCCTAGGATAGTGAGCTCGACCCCTAGAGGCAAGGAAAGGTGTTAGCTTGCCTATATTATGTATTTTCCTAGTCATTTTCAGAGGTTGGAAGGTTGGACTCTTGAGGGAGAAGCTATCATTGTATTATTTCACTGTATCTCTGCAATTTTTGGCTAAGGAAGACCAGGGTTTTGCAGTCCTCTTTGGGATTCTTGTGGAATCATGTGTTGATGGTGTGTTTCTCAATGTTCTTGTAAGCTTTGTTATGTGATTCATTTCCTTTCTTTACTTCTGCACATTAAACAAATGAAGTGTTAAAGTAAGAATTCATGCTTGCCATGCTCTTCTTTTAAGTTTGTTTAATTTCAATGTTTTCTACTGTCTAAAGAGAATTCAAAGTTATTGTTTGCTCTCTTTAGCTCTCTTTCTTTCATTCCTGACCATCCACTTCATTTAAAGGCATCAACACTCTCTCCTACCTCGCCCCAAGGAACCCCCCTGCAGAAACTGTGTCCCATCCTCGCACCCAAAATTGCCCTCTCCTCAATTTGCCACCAAAAACCCAAAAACCCCAAAATCAATCTTTCTGATCAGTTTACTAGCCTTAATATCAGTGTTTACCTTATTGTTCATCTCATTTATTGGCCGATTTTACGCAGATAGACCGGAGAGAGCCTTCTTCCTGCCCCGTAGGGCTAGCTACGAGGCTAAATGGTTTGATGTAGCCTTGAGGTTTACCTTTCTCAGCCTGAGGTGAAATTTCAAGCGCTAACAAGATCAATGGTGTATATGCATTCTGGATTCAAACTTGCTCGAATTTTAAGGCATCATTCAACTTCCCACACTCACCGTGAAGTGACACCTTCCCATTAAATATTACGTGTGGGAATATTTCATACGGATAAAGGTAATTCAATTTGTCACCTTTACACTCATCACCATCATCGATCTATCACTTGGATAAAACCAATAGATGGGATATTTTGTTACCTACTAGCTTTTTATCAAATATTTTTATGCATTTCGGGTTGTAAATCAATTTGTCACATAATCATAGCTAAATGTGGAGAATTATTTCACGTTTTGTGCTATTAAACTTGTCTCATAACCATTTTTTGTTTTAGTGGAGGGTCATAAGTGTTTCAACTCATCAAGTGACAGAATTATCATCAAAATCCCTGATTTTTCTTAGCTGATAGTGTCAATCCCTTTGCAGTCATGGGGAGAAGCATCCAGTTTTGTCAAAATGAGCCAGAAGGTCTTGACCTTATCGAGTGTTACCCTTAGCTTAATGAGTTATTTGACAGGGCCA
The DNA here is from genome assembly GCA_000404065.3 of Pinus taeda. NCBI lineage: Eukaryota > Viridiplantae > Streptophyta > Pinopsida > Pinales > Pinaceae > Pinus > Pinus taeda. Next base: position 26,111 of record APFE031514651.1, on the reverse strand, counting down.
TATGGATTAACTTTCGTCACATAATTGAAGGTTTCAATTATGAAGTGGCGAGAGTATTCGTCAAGGGTTTTGATGGGAGTATTGCTATGATTTCTAATATTTCATTTCCAGTCATAGAGGATACCATCACGGAGGCAACAGGGTTTCCAATTGATGGGGAATAGTGGTTCAATAATCAAACTCTAATAGGAGTCAATATTCCATTTTTCTTGAAAGAGGAGCATAGAAATGAAGGTTGCAGTCAAGGAGTTAAGAGAACTTGGTTGAATCCATTGTGGAATAATTCCCTTAGGATCATTCAAGTTTATTTTACTTGTGAAGGAAGATACAACTGCGTAGGCTTGTACCATTTTAAATTTTTGGCTCATCTCGGTGGTCAAGTCTGAATGAATACTCCTTACTTTTTATTGAAGAGTCTGAGTAAAATGTCAACGAAAGTTAGGGAAAAACCTAAAATTCCCCTCACTGTATTTTCCACAAAGGTTTTAATAAACTACTAGTTGTTAGTCATCTTGCTAAGGTGGAAAAGAAAAAAGAGCATTTCTTGTTTTTGGGAGGGTTTGTTAAAGAAGGCACTACCAAAAGTAAAGACAACAAGGGTAAGAAATAGAAAAAACAAACCCATGTGCAAATTTCTGAAGCAGCGCAGAGAAATTCCTCTATGCTAACCCAAAGTATGAGGATAACTTCATTAAATAAATAGGAAGAAAACCCTACATGGCTACCTCCATTAACAAAAAATAAACAACATGCCAAGAAAGAAAAGTTAGAGACCTTTCAGCCACATATTTTCAAAACTTCAAAGGCTCAGGATAAAACCCCAGAAGTTTTGAAGCCAAGTTTTAAAAAAAAATATGAGGATGATGATCATGTGTCATTATCAGTTTTGATTAAAAAAAATAATGTAAAACCTAGTAAACCAAAAGTTCCAAAAGCTAAGAGGAGTCATTAAAATCTGTGAAGAAAGAGAAAAAGAAACAGGCTGAAAAAACTAAAAAGTATGGGACAAGAAACCTCATACAAGGCATGTTAATAAGCTAAGATTAAGTGCAAGGCTCAGGTTAAATCCTATTCTTAAGTTCCAAGTTATTAATTTGGATGAGGATATATCTAAAGATGCAAAGAAGGCACATCATAGAAAAACAAAGGCACTGAGTAGAAAAAAAGGTAAAAAAATAGACTATTTTCAAGGAGAGAGTTGCAAAGGTTGTGACTGTTAGAACTAAAAAGAGTAAGAAGACAAAAGAAGTTGAACCTAGCAACATTGGCATTTTAGCAAAAGTGACATAAGCTTTAAAATAAACAAAGTGCAGTAGTGCTACCAAATGAAATGGCAGTGCATAAAAAATCATTTTGTCAGTGCTTTGTTTGGTAGCACATGACACAAATATTTTGGCAACATTAAAATATATCATTTTTGCAGTATTTTCTCTATAACTAAGTTATGTTGATTGAAAACTATATGTTTTGAAGAAAAATTATGACTTATCTATTTTCTGAGGAGACAGATCAAAGGTCATATTGGTGGTTTCCCATCCAGATTTTGTTCCAAATTTTGATCCTGATTTTGTTCCAAAATATCAGCTAACAATTTCGAATATCTAGAGAAGTTCTATATGTGCTCTTCCAGTATTGATATACATACATGTCCGGATTCAGAATTGAAGAGTAGGAGAAGCTTGTGATTTTATTCCAGCTCTCTAATTAGATTAGATCAAGATTAGATATATGTATACTTTAATAATTTGTAAATTGAATTCTCCCAAATATTGTGGATCTAAAGATTATGTATTTTTTCTACAAAACTTATGAAGACAGAGGAACCAGGGGTTGGTTTTCTTTTGGGAGAAAAGAGACTTGTGTTGTGTATCTATTTTTGAGTTTAATAAGATTTCCAAGGCAGAAGTATTTGAAACTTTCAAATCAGAGATCCTTTTGGTGATGTTTATCAGCTTGTCTCTTAGTGATGTCTATTTCTTGTGTTAATTCCATGATTGTTTAAGTATTCATATCTGAATGAGATTTGTATAAGTTTGCAGAATTCACCTTTATTGAGATGCTTTGTTGTTTATGAGATTCGAATATTATTACCATTTCTGCTAAATTTACATAGAATTCATCTTGATGCTCTATTGTAATGGTTTGTTTTTTTTTCTGAGAAAGAATGTTGCGTGAATTTTAAGTTTATCGACATTTCCAACTAAGTATCACAACCCATCATCAAAAAAAGATATAGAAAATAATTTTTATGATTTAACTTATCATAATATGACTTAAATAAATATGAATTCATCAATATTAAGAAATTTCGCTTAAATAGATTCATAGAATATGTAGATTATTATAAAATCTAAAATATTTAGATATATTTATTATTATTAATATACATTTTTTTCAGAGATCAAAGAATATTTAATATAAGGGTTGTATAAAATATAATTATGGATAGTTTATATTTATTATTAGAAGAGAGATAATCAAATTTATTTTATTTTTATTAAATAATTAATAATTAAATAACTAATTAATTATCTAAACGTTTATTAATTAAAATAATTCCTTAATGTGAGGAGTAGAAATTTGGATAATTATTAATTAAGAAAAAATGTATAAATTAAATTATAATGTTAAGAGATTAAAAAAATATATTTAATTGGGATATTTTAAAGATATTAATTAAGAATATATGTATAAATTTTTAATGTTAAGAATATTAGAAATTTGGATTTTATATATAATATATATATATATATATATAGATATATATATATATATATAGTTTATAGGGATAATTATTAGGGGTTAATAAGAAGGATTATGGATTTGGTTGATAATGGGGTCTAGACTTTGTTGAACTTCCAATATTGTCTCTATTAAGGTTGTTTTGATTTTTTTTCAATCTCAATAGCATCTTTGATTTTCCTTTTAGAATAATGTTCAACTGTGGAGATGACAATGGCTTCTTCCAAACATACATGATGTTTAGATTCTTTGGAGTATTCTTCTAGTGCTTATTTCTTAGATTTATCATGAATGATGTCAACACTATGTTCTTTTAATTTGGTTTGTATTGCTCGGTCAGTCTCACCAATATATAATTTTCTACAACCATAAGGAATCAAATAGACACCTTTGTTCTTTTTAGGGTCAGATAGGTGTTTTGAATGATATAGAGTTTTTTGTAAGGTGTTTGGAGTGAAAGCAACCCTAATATTCTTTTTGCTGAGGATGTGGGAAATTTTGTCAACAGTTCCCTTGATATAAGGAAATTTAATAGTTTTTACAAAGTCCCCATTACTTCTTTTTTCCTTCAACAACATTCTTGATAGTTTTAGCAATTTGATTTTCATTGTAACCATGGGCTTTGAATACATGAGTAATATGTTTCAGTTCATTATTTAAGTTTGCATAGTCACAAATTATTTTAGCTCTAATAGCAAATGTATTTATGACACCAAAGAGTTTGTTTCCTTTTTCTACTTTTCAGCTTGATAATCAAAAGGTTTGCATAAACCTTTTAAATCTCGTCAATGAGCTCTCTTTGTTTTACCCACCAGATATGGAAATATTGTTTGGAATCAATTTGTGACTCCATGCCCAATGGTTCTTTTTCTAACCAAACATATTAGCTTTATTATAAAAGATCTAGCCACTGTGTATAAATGACCTTTTATTGTGGTGAAATCAAGTAATTGAATTATAGAGAGATCCTCTCTGGATTGGTAGGTCGGCTCCCAATCTAAAAGACTAGTTTGAGGTTATACTAGTAATTTGCTGCTACAGCTGGGGAAATTACAGAGTGATAACAAATAATACAAAATTATAAATGATTTTAATGCTTGCAGTATTTATGTATTTCCATTTATTTGATAATGAGAACACAAATAAGGTCGTCCTAATTTTTTCCAATGGAAAAATTACAACTTTTTATTAAGCTAGTAAAAATTTACATGTGCACATGCCATGAGGAATTCAACCTGTCAGTCAAAAATGTGGTACTCTTAAAACTGGGCTCTAAATAAACAAATACAGTGATTTATTTTTTGCTCCCTTTCTCTTTTTTAGGTATTTCGCAAGTACATCTTGATCTTTCCCTTCAAGCTATTATGGGCTTTGTATGACTTGCTCTCGACCTAGTCATATGTCTATGTTGCTGAAAGGGGGGTGGAGCATCAACTTCAATAATAAAGAAATGTTAAATTCATATTTATAGTTATTATTATTACAATTGTTTTATTAATAAAACGAGTAGTAGAGTGTTCTTTACATGCTTCTGTACTGGAGGGACTTATAATACTTTCAGACATGGCCATATGTTCCTCCTCTTCTCTGGCCTCATCTTGTACATGCTTTGGAGTAGAAACAAGAAAGGCTATAATTAATATACCATTGGCATTTAAATACTTTTAATTGTAATCCATACCACAATTTATTTATAACACATGAAATACCTCAAGTATCGAATTGAACATCTGTTTCAAGAGGCACTCCATTGTCACTAGGCTCATGTACTGTACCTACATGCTTGTTTGTTTTTTACAATCAAGCACATTACTTTATAGCCAAAAATAATAACCAATATATTGTACAAGTAATAATTTATAAATACTCTTTGGTTTCTTTTATTTACTTGAGTGTTAGGTTGAGTGTCAGAAGACTGTGAAGACGCCAAGCTTGTCCCACGTTCAACCACGGCTTGATAGTCGTGCTTGTAAGAAAGATCGAAGTCTTCCTCACTGGCAGTGTCATTGAATTGTGACCCCTATAATTTTGCATGAGAACTTGAAATTTTCTTCTTTTGTGATATTAAATTGATATTGTTAAGAACTTATAATTTGGATGCAAATTATTATTTTTCATACTTACAATTTTTGCGCCAGTTTTGAGTAACCAACCAGGCCAAGATGTTGCTCATGTTTAGTTATTCTAGCCATTGTGGCCTTGTATGTCTCTGGGATCCTATATTGACAATATTGAAAAACTTAATTAGATATTTTATAGGCCATTTTGTCACATCTGGTCAATATTCCTTCAACTGGATCAATCAACATCCTTTGACCTCCTTCTCATCATCCTTGCACAAATACCTAAGCATGACCCATTCTAATCCTTGATTTTCTGCCTGAAAACACCTTGTTTTAGTCATTTTAAGGACCAACTCTCCTTGGACTCCTACTGGACAACATTAAATATCATGTTTCTCTACTATGCACTTGCGTTGATCACCAGTAGGTTTCTTAGTGTTGGGGGTGTGTTGATTCTAGAAATTCGAGAAAAAGAGAGAGAATCCTAAAGCCTCTTCTTCCAGAAGCTTCCAATATTTGTTGTAACCATTTACCTCAAATAAAAGTCCTGAATCCTATCTTATCCTACCTTGGATTTTTTATCCCTTATCCCTTGAACTCGTCCACCCATCAAAAGTGGATCTCAAGCCCTAATTGGTAAAAGGATAAGAAGTCATGAACTACCTTCTTCGCCTATATATTTATTGCCATCCATATGCAAGGGGTTGGATTTTGGAGAGTGATTCTACCCTTATGTTGTTGATGTGAGAGATATCTTTTCATGCATTAGGGTGACTAGAGGTGCACTTTGTGACAAAGAAAGGACAAGTCAACTTGGAGGAGCTATTTTACAGGATCAACACCTATTTTTTGTTGTAACTCACTCCATTTCTATTAATGCAAAGAGTTATTTGTTTTCCTATATATGATGTTCTAGTTTCATATATTTCAATACCATTTTGATCTATTGAATAAAGTGATAATATGATGCTACATGGTTTTTTGGATTGTTGCCTTATGTTATCTAACAGTGCAGACTCTAATAATAGCAATCAGAGCTAGGATTGAAGCATTCAAGCCAAAGAAGGAGTGAAGCATACAATAGATTCTGAGTAATATTCATCCTATTATCTATTTAATTTAAGGAAAATAGTAGTCCCTTTGTCTTTATGTTGTTCTAGGTCAATCCACTAGACCTAGGGAAGATACTTTTGTCCATTGTCGTAGATTCTACAAATTGGTGACTACGCTAGGGAACAGTGTATTCCCTTGGTGGTTTCTTTGTCCATTTTTTTTGTATTACCTCTTCTTCGGACCTTTACTATCTTATTCAGTCAAGATTAGACCTAGAAATACCTTTCATTGAGTCTCAATTGCAATGCTTGTGTCAGAACTTTGCATCCCTAGAGCAACACATCTTTTGGTCTTTTGAAAGAGCATTGCACCTCAGTTGAGCCTTCTCTATTCCTATGTTTCATATCATTGGTCCCTCATTTGCACCTACGTTGGCCCTTATTCATGGACAAGTTTGTCTTTGCCTTGATTTTCTCTCTAATCAGCCTTGTTCCTGTTTCTCTTCCTTAAGTCTCTGAATGTCTTGTGGTCCCTCTAAAGCCTCCATTTGGTTTTCTTTTGTTTCAATACCTTTGGTAAGGATTTGTTTGAATATTTTCCTTTGTTCTTATTATTAGGTTGTTTCCAAACTGATTTTGTTTGATCATTGAGTGCTTAGATTAATTGGTTTTCTAGTCATCGTTTTGAAATGCTTGTTTGAATTAATGATTAGACTTTGCATCTTATTCTTCTTTATTTTCGAAAATTAAGTGACATGAAAAGAAAAATAATTGAATTTCCATTTAGGTTTTTGTGTGTTCATTGAAATTGGAACAATTGCATTGAAAAGGGAATTGCATTCTGCATATTGTTTGTTGCATACTCTTTGTCTCTTCCCTTCCTTATATAGATTTTCATTGAATGAGAAAGATTCCATTTCCTCATGTTAGTTTTCATTTTAGGATATCAGGTGGTATTTGTGGTGAGCCCCAAAACTGAAACTAAATTGAAGATAAACAGTCAAATTTATTGAATCAATCTAAATAGCATTTGTAACATTAACGCAATAATTTAGAGGTCTAGGCTAGAGACATGTTATGGCATCATTAAATGTAGGAGTTGTTGTTATTTTCCAGCGTTTTATCATGGGTGTGAAATCCCATTCCATTTATGTGAGTGTATAGGATCGTTCTTCACATACCTTTGGGTATATTGGACAACACCCCATGCACATAAATTATATGGGAAGACTCGCATTGAAACAGTTAACACATTAGACAACACTATTACGAACTACACTTCCACGTACGATCGAGTAGATTTTGTAAGTCCCCTATAGGTTGCTATAATCACCATAGGTAACCCAATTGGCCACCTTGTGTATCGTGATGCACCAAACAAAACATTCAGGGGGATTTCCTGCATGTATGTTAAGCTCTTGGTTTGCCAAGTTGTATATTATAGTTCACGGTTTCTTGGTAATCATTTATGCCTATATTACCCTCTTTTTTATTTATTTTGTGTTAATTTCTAAAATTTATTATCCAACATGGAAGAACAAAATCCCCCACTCTGTCGTTCTTGTAGAATGAAAAATAAGCCTCCTCTTCCACCAGAGGATACTCATAGTCATCGTCAGAAGCGTACGAAGATGAAAACTACCAAATCAATAAATTGGGGAACTAATTTTGGTCCTCCTCTTAAATTTTATAAACCAAAATCATCTTTCCCTTTGAGTACTGAGCATGAGATTACCTCTGCTCTTGTTGGTGAATCTGACACAATCGAAACATAAGCCCTTGAAACCTTATTACTTGAGGTTATTGAACCTGACTTTCCTAAGTTAGATACTTTACTTCTTGAGGTTGTTTAATCTAGGGAACCTCAACCCTCATCGCCTGTTAATTCAAGTCCTTCCCTTTTTCTGCCTTTGTCTCAAACAAAACCTCAAACTATATATCTTGGACCTGATGATGTACCTCTTCCATACGAACTTGTGAGTATTGAAGAGATCCCTCAAGAGGAGCCTCGTCCCCCTACTCCTATTCATTGGAGTGGACTCAATTTTATCACATTGATCCTCTTCCTTCTCTTTAGACTCCAACACAAACTCCTTTACATGATTCCTTAGACTCACCCACAGATTTCTCTCAGAAATATTTATTGGGATTGTTAACCATGACTGGATCTGATTTGACCTCCCAACCCATGTCTGCCACTATGGTTGAGACATCAAATATTGCTTCCTTATCTATGTTTTTGACATCACGAGAGGCACATCTATATGGTGGCCCGTCTATCCCACCTAGTTATCAATATTTATCTGGAGCCTTCTCTGGTGTAGATTCCAGTCCTTGGAGCTCTCCCATGTCATCCATTTTGGGAATTACATATGGTACTTCTCTTATTAATACTATACATCCTGCTCCTTCTCCTCCACCTACACCTACAATCGGACAATAGGTTGGCCCCTATTTTAGTGGGCAAGGTTACCTTCAACAACCTAACTCTCCTTATGTTGGGTTCCCTCCATCTGGATTATAGTTGCCTCCATTATCCCCTCATCCTATCGTAGAGGGGAAACTTGTTGCTGGTATACCTCAAGTTGGTAATTGTCCTTATTATAATCCTCCTTATCCTGGGATGGCTGCCACTATTTGGTAACCTACTTTTCCCATCCAACTAGGTTCATTTGGGACTGATTTTTGAATCCTCAACCAGTGTCGTCTTCATCTGAAATTCCTTCCCATCCATCTGTACCTCAACAAGTTCAAATACATGTAAGTCAACCTTTCTATCAGTATATGTTACTCCTCAGGTTCCACTTACCCATCCTTTACAAGGTACCTTATAGTCTGTGTTAGGTTCCTATACCAATAGGTTTCATCTTTCATGATTGACAGTGGAAGGGCTAAAAATGTTCATCATTGCATGTTGCAAAGGTTCCATTTTTGTATACATACTAGGAAAATTAAAAAATGAAAAGAGGGTATGCCTTAAAAGAATAATCAAAAGGCAAGAAAATCAATTGGTCAAAAGAATAGTGAAAATGAACCCCAAATTAAAGACCAGGAAAGTGCCAGTCAAAATGCCACTGCTATCTTTTGGCAGCTTTCACAGTCTGCAAAATACTGCTGTAATCAAACTTGATGGATGCCCAACAGTTTAATCATGACCATGCATGTTAAATTCTTGTTACAAAATACAGAGATGATTCCTGTCCAAACAGCTCAAGCTTGGCAGATGACTAGCTAGGTAGAGAAATGAAGGAGCCCAACTACTTAATCTGGGTCCTTGGAAGAAATAAGGGTAGATTTAGATAGGAGGGAAGTCAAAAGAAAAAGAGGACAATCAGGGTTTGCTAATTTAAGTGCACCCAATTCAAGTGAAGAAAAAATTTTAGGATGGCTAGGATGGGTAAGTAGGGTAAGGTTGCAGAAGTAAAGATGCCATTACCATTTGGCTTATCAAAAGAAGGACTCATCCCATTCAGGGTGTTGGCACCATGGCAAAGGTTTGATGACATAACAATGGAAGCATGACTAATTCCCCCCTTGTTCCCAAACATCATTTATTAACATCCCCCCAAGGACCTTGGGATCTGCCCAAAAGTCCTGTTTTACTTCACTCCATGACAAGTACCAAGTCAAACCATGAAGTTTACTCAAGGAAAAGAAGCCACATTTCTTGTGTAAAAATCATTATCCTCAATTCCACTCATTTTCTATCTCTAAGTTTTACTTCTTAAAGCTTAGAATTTTCCACTACATATTCACCTCACAAAGTCATATTAACAACTAATGTATTATTTATCTCCCTAGCATGGTTCCCCTTCCCTAATTCTACAAAAACTATATAAAAATCCCAAAAAAAATCTATAAATACCCTCCCCCTAGCAATATAGATATACAATCATGTATTGGGGAATATTAATCCATCAGGGACTAATATTAAACCTCCACCGCCCTAGACTATGGGTTTTAATCGAAACTTTGGTTAAAAATTAAATTATATAGTTTCCGCCCTCATAAACCCCTCTTACCCCTCCCGCGCTAATGTTTTGGTTTGTAATGTTTTTTAAATAAAGCATATAAGCAGGCGCATATAATAAACCTTAGCCTAACCCTAAGTCTAAACCCACCCCGCTTACATTTTTATTTTAATTCATTATTTAATTGGGCGGGCCTGTGGCTTAACCTGCCGTCACCTCGCGGTCCCCGCCAGCTGTCCAATCGTTGGCGATCCCGATCCAAAGGTGGGCGGTCAATATCACAGGAGAATGGGCGGAAGTTTAGCGTCTAGCGGATGGGCGGTTTCACTGCCGTACCCCCGCCACGCGTCACTCTCCCGGGTTGTTCAAAGCCGCCCCCCCCCCCCCCCCCCTATACGCTTACAACCCAAAGGTGTTGTGGGGAAACCAGAAACCCCTCCTCGCCCTGTGACGTCATACCCACGTCACCATGATGTCAACGCCCACATTCCCCGCCACTACTCCACGTCGCCTCCACGTCATCCATCCGCATCCATGCCCCGCCACCTTGTCACCCATGTTAGCCGCCATGTCACCCTGCCGTACCCGAGACCCACTGATGACATCATGCTGACGTCATCACCGAAAAGCGCCAAAAAGTCCTAATTTCGCATAAAGCCACGCGAAAGAGCCATTTTTATGTCATTTTCACCACTCATTTCGGAGTGTTGTGCATGCTTTTACGACGATTTTCCGTCAAACTCACAATTCAACTGTTTGAGCTGCCACCACCTGCTAAATTCAAGTTGATTGCTTGCCATTGTACCAATTCAACGCCCTCGGAGCTGCAAAGACCAGGTATTTGCCCGCAGTCGACCTATTTCACCCCTGTTTTTGCCATTTTTCTCCTAGTTACCTGCAAACAATCTCTGCATGCTCCTCACAATTCAATTATCTATTTAAAAAACTGCCTAATTCCCCGGTTGAGCTCCTGCTCTAGCAAAACTCGAAAAGCCCGCGCCCTCTTGCAAAATTAACCGTTAAAGAGTGATTATAAAGCCCGAGCCTGCCAACTGAAGTGCATGCAACTGTGCATTAATCCCTTACAAGAATTCCCTCTGCAAAACCCCAGCTACTTAGCTCAAAACATTCTTGTTTTTTCCACAGAGTGCCCCACGGTTCATCAACCCTGTAAAAAGTCTTTTGAACTCTGAAAACTAGTCACTCCCAAGTACAAATTCAGTGTGCAGTCTTCAGCCTTTTCACTAATCCTAAGCTCAAGTACTAATCCAGAAAGGTTTAAATATGGCCACTCCATCAGCTCTAGATGTTGCTCCTATCAATACACCCAGCAAGGAGCTTGAAGCAATGCCTTTAGTGGACAGTGATTTCCTCATTCAAGATTTTGTGGGAGAGAGGAACCACTTGCAGACCTTCTGCCAGCTGAGGAATAGCCACTTGAACAACAGTGATATGTATGGCATCTGGGAGTCAAATTTGCCCATCTACTTCTTGCCCTCTGTGAATATCTTTCCTGAAATCATTCACCTCTGTGCTGCGAATTATGACCAAAGCCTCAGAGCTGTTAAGTCTCCATCTGGGAGCATACTCTTTTACATTACTCCTGATTCCATCAATCAAATGCTCAACTTCAAGCAGACCCAACTGCTCTACCCTTTTTCCATAAAGCACCTGCTGGATGAAGGCTCCAAGCTCTCTAGCACTGAGATTTCTACAGTTGCCAAAACTTTCATGAGAGCAGACCGCCAACCTACTGGGCCACCTCCTTTCCTATATATAAATTTCAATGAGGTAGGCAAGCTGCTTGTGGACATGATATCCTCTGTGCTGGGTTTCTCCACAAATGAACATATTGATGAAACTGTGTTGGTCTTGTTATCTGCATATAGCCTTGGGAAGCCCCCTGCTATAAAATACAACTATGCCAAGTTTATTGCCAACAAGGTACATGACCAACTACTAAATCTGGACAGGGAGGCAATATTTAAATATTCATCATACATCTATCACCTGTTCATGTACTATCAGACAGATTGCTTCCAATGCCCCATCAAGAAGCTGGATTCACAGGGTGAGAGGAGGTCTGTCATCTTTTGGTCTTCAGTTTTCCATCAAGTCCAGAGCTCTCCTTATTCCTATTTGAATTCATTGACCAGTTTGTCTATCCAGTCACATGCCTCTTGAAAAGAACTCCTCCTGCCAGATTGTCAAATGACATGCAGAAAATCTTACAGTTGTCCAAGAATTACAAAATAGGTGATTGGTATCTATACCAGAATCACACAGTCATCAGGATCTATGGTTGTGAGCTCTGTCCTTACAGGATCCCAAGATATGTGCCTATGAGATTGTTTGCCTTGGAATACTATAGGCAACTCATCAATTCTGATCTTACACACTTTCATAGTGCCAAGAAGAAAGCAAACCTGAATTTCAGAGACCATCTAGGCCCCTTCATCATGAACAAGAAAGATGGTTGGCAAGAGGTTGATCAAATACTGGGGCAGCAGCTTAAAATTAAAAGGAGTTTTTGGTGGGTCCCTTATGACCCTAATGGCTTTATCAGTGCTAGAAGAGTCAAATATAGGTTGTTAGCCTATAAACATTGTCCATATCCACAAATTGAACATTTTTCCAACCAAGATGAATGGGTGCCTGGGACATTAGTTGAGGAATTTACCCAAGAAGAGACAATGGAGAAAACTGTGAAAGATTTAGAAAAAACTCTTGACTTGGATTCTTTTCAGCAGGTGACATTGAAGCTACCAATCCAAGTCGGAGAAGGCATAACCACTGCTACAGCCCCACAGACATTCCAGCAGGCATCTACAACAACAACAGCCACAGCAAAAGGAAAAGAAGTGATGGAGGTACAACAGGAAACATAGGCAAAACAACCCACCACTTCAAAAGGTCAAATTCAAGGGCAAGCCCCTCTACAGCAAGCAGAAGCATCCCAAATTCCAGCCTTGCAAACTCCTCTCAATGAGGAAAGAGGCAGAAAACGGGATAGAGAGGAGCCCACACCTCCAAGTGGGTCAACACAGCAACTAGAGGCCAAGAGGCAAAGGATTGACCCTCAGGCTGAAGAAGAACACATCAGTGAAGAAAGGGCAGAAAGCCAAAGTAGAGAAAGAGAATCCAGCCAGCAAACTGCTACCAGCTCATTCCAGCAGGAACAAGGTATGCAGCAAATTATAGAGGTGTCCTCTTCCAGGCAACAGGGCAAGCAACCAGCTGGAATCAAAGGAACCTTTATGGAGATTAAGGCACAAAATGAACTCTTGAGAGTTCAACTTTATGATCAATTCCTAAAGGCAACACCCTCCAAGAAACAAAGATTGATGGCAGCATATGATATCAAGGAGGATAAAATGGTTTTGACTCATTTTAAGCCTAAGGTTCCAAAGCCCAAATCAGTTGCAGACTACACAAAGACAAATATAGAGGTCCTCTCGAAGGACATACATCCCGTGTGTCAAATAGAATGGCACAAGCAAATAGGGGATATGGTGTATGCTACACTTGCAGACAGGGCCATGCTGGCCCATTAGTTAAAAGAGTCACTAAAAAATACCAATACACAGTTAGATTTGGAAAGGATGTCTTCTACTGCTAATGACAATAGAATAAAAACTCTGGAAGACATAATTATTAATTTAGGACATGATCCTAAAGATCCAAAGGGTATTAAGGCCCTTATGAAGAAAAAGGAGGATGACATTGCTGCACTTAGGAAGCAGGCAAAGCTATCTGCAACCATTCACCCTCAAACAGTAGAACTTGCACAGGAAAAGCAAGTTGATGAGACCATGGATCTGCTTCTGAAGATGAATCAGAGAATACTACAGATGGAAGCAGAATTAGAAAAGGCATTACAGGACAAGCAAGGGGAGTCAACCTCCCAACCCCCTCAAACTTCTACAACTCTTGGCCCTGCTCCTCCTACACAAGCAGCAGCAACCCCTCCTGCCATTCCAGCACCTACCATAGCCACATCAGCTACAGAAGCAACAGCAGCAACAACAGCAGTTCCAGAATCAAGTATGAGCATGGAGGACTTAATGAAAGCTGTCAAGGAACTTGAAGTTCAAGTGACATAAATTAATGAAGCCAAATAAATACTGGCCAAGTTACAGGCCAGCTATGATAAGTCCAAAATGACAGTGGCAGAGAAGCAAAGGGAGATAAAAGCCTTAGAGGCCAGAGTGAAGGCCTTAGAAAAAGAACTACTTCTGGGAAAAACTCTGGCTGAGATCAAGAAGATTCTATGGGCCAAAATTGGTCAATCAATCCATGACCAATGGAGGTCAATACAGGCAATATATGAGCAAATTGAATTGACAGGCATAGCTCATGTTGAAATACAGAAGGCCATAACAGCACTGGGAATTATGCCTGAGCAGGCTAATAAGATGATACATTTCCTTAATACTCACACTAAGGAATAATTGGAAGCACTGGATATACACAGTAGAACAGACACTATCCTGACAGCCAAGAAACTGCTAACCTTAAGAAATTTCACACAGACTCTAGAAAGGAAATGTCAGGATATGAAGGCAGAAATAGATGATTTCAGGGCAAAGATAACCGCATTGCAAGATAGAGGATTGCCTAGCCTAGTGACTGGTACTGGACAACTGCTATCATATGAGCAATACATCACAAGGATCAACAATTATGTTGAAAATCAGATTACAGCATCCACCACCTCCACAGAAGAAGCAGGACCTCCCTCTGGGCAGTCTCTGTATGATAAATTAGAGAATTTATTTTTTATTGAGCACGAGATTAATCATCTATTTGAAGTGCCTCCTGTTGGATACCTATACCAATAGGTTTCATATTTCATGATTGGCAAATTCAAATACCAAATATGCTCTGCTTTGCTGATGCAAAGATCCCATATTTCCAAGACAAGGCAAGGTGTGTACATACCTTCATGTTTACTAAATTTTGATGGATGGTCCGACAGTCTAATCTAGATCATGCCATGTTTCAATTTTCTGTTGTAGAATAGAGAAAGAAGTCTGTCCAAACTGTTTAATCTTGGCAGACCAATAGTTAGGTAGAGAAACTAAGGTTCCCAACTGCTTAATCTGGGGCCTTGGAAGAAATAAGGGTAGTGTTAGATAGGCAATCAAAAGAAAAATCCAATGGAAAAGAAAAGGCACATAAGGGTCTGCAAGTCCAACTGCACCCTCCAAGAAGAAACAAAAAATGCTAGGCAAGTAGATGGGTAGGTAGATGGGGTTGCAGAAGTGATATTCCTTTCAAACTAAATCCTGTTGGTCAATATAAAGAAAACATCACAATGAAGCATGTCTAACTTCCCTTCTTCCTTGTTTAACACTCATTACTAACGGCCCTACACCAGTTGTGTTTGTGAAAGAATTCAAGGTTTATGTTGGTTCTGGTTTCCTTTAAGAGCCACATTTCTTGTGCAAAATTCTTTTCATTTTGATCTACTCCCTAAGTTAAGTTGTTTTAAAATAAACTTAGTGATATCACTCCTCATTTACCCTCTTCCTCCATATTAACCCTTAACTTCTATTATCTAATTCCCTATGTCACCCTTTCCCTACTATTATAACACCATGGTGTATAAACCCAAGCATTCTATAAATATCACCCCCTTGGCATTATAGCCATATGTTCACCACTAGGGAATCAAATTGACATCTGGTCAGTCTGAGAACCCAAGCCTTACCTCTTTTTCTCATTCAGAACTCATCCACCTATTCAACCCTTCATTTTGCCTAAGAAACCTTGGAAAAACCCATTTGCACCCTTTAACCCGCTCAAAAGGCAAAAATACCTTGAAAACCCACTTTTACGCCTTATCCTAAGTTTGGGATTTATGTGCAATTTTATACAAAAATACATTGAAATAACCCAATATCCCGACTTATCCAAAGTTTTGAGCTACGTGCGATTTTGCAAAGAAATTACATGAAAAACCCATTTTTCCTAAGTTTTTGTGATATGCGCGCCTTTATAAAAATACATTAGAAAACCATGCAATTCGCAAATATTTCTAAAGGTCCCGCCGAGCACAAATCCCATGGAAAATCATTTTTTATTACTCGTCCAATGCCGTATCGTCCGGACATGTTATCGGCCCGTCGACCGTCCGATCGGGCGCTTTTCATCCAACGGCTCTCGTGGATATCGGACCGGCCCCGACGTCCGAAGGATAGCGTCCGATATCTGTCAGAGGCTGACGTCAGGCCTCGGCCACGCATCGCCCCCACAGCGTATCGGAGCCCCCTCTGACAGATTCCCTTCCGTATCATAAGCGGTGCGATATGATACTGCCTGTGGTTTCCGGTTTCCACTAAACCGCCTGCCAGCGTCATCGCCGCGTTTGCGCCCCCGTCCGCCATTGCTCCACCTATCTGCCACCTCAACACCCCCGTGGACCACTCATAAGCTGCCACGTCACCTAATGACATCATGCTCACGTCATCCGACCCTGACCCACCCGATGACGTCATGCTGACGTCATCCGAAAAAGGCGCCAATATCCCAAAAATCCATATTTTGGTCAATTTTTCGCATTTTTTTGCACTTTTGACAAAAACTTCTGTTGCGCCTTCTGCATGCATTTTACGTCCAAATTTACACCAACCTGCCGAATTCGACCTGGAGACCTTCGGTGTGCCTACCCACCTGCATTTGTGACCCGGACCGTCAAGTTTACCAGGTATTTATCCCTGCGAATCCTCTCTGCGCCTGGTTTTGTCTACAAATTGACTATATTCACTTAAGACACTGAAAAACACATAATTCACCAGCAAATCCCTTGCGCCCAGTTCCCATTTGAAGTGGGGAGCTCGAAGTTCACCAGCTAAGCCTTGTTACCCAAGCTTTCTCATAACCTGCATTCTGTTCACGCAGTCATGAACAGGGAAACCGAACCTACACCTAATTACTAAGAAAAGGTCTGTTAAAGACAAGTATTTGCCTTCTCAAGTGCTGTGTGCAGTATTTCAATTGCTGCCATTGACCCTTCTGCCCTCTATTTCTCAATTCACCTCTTCTTCCAACAAATACTCTTTTCTGTTACTCGGCACAAGTAACACTAATTTACATACAAAACAGAGTTCTTAAGTAACCATGGAAATTACAGTAGCACCTATGGCCCTCAATGTTTCCCCTTTAAATTCCCCTCAGAGAGAATTGGAGCGGCAAGCTTTAACAGACTTGGATTACCAAATTGCAGAAGAATTCCTATCACAAAGCAAATTCCACCTCCACCTGCTAAATGAATTAAAGGCCAAACATGTAGCTGGAACAGATATATTGGGAATTTGGAATTCCTTCCTCCCAATCTTCAAGCTTCCTCAAGTCAACCAATTCCCTGACCTAATTCACCTATGTACTGAGTGTTATGATCCCACTCAGAGAGCTGTGCTTGACCCTTCAGGCTCAATTGTGTTCTACATCACCCCTGAGGCCATCAGAGAGATGCTGCAATTCAAGACTGAGAAGAAATTGGTTCCCCTATCTTTGTTTGATCTGATAAACCAAGGAGCTAAGATGTTGACAGATGCTCAAATCACAAAGCTGAACCAACTGTTTATTAACTCTGATACTGTGCAATACCCTCCTATTTTTCATGGCTACCTCAACCCATTGGGCAGGGACCTTGCAGATATGATCAGTCCCATTCTGGGCTATAACTCAATTGAGTATATTGATGAGACTATACTGGTAATGATGCTCATGTTTTCCCCTGGCAAAGCTCCAATCTGCTATGACTATGCCACCTACATATCAGACAAAATGCATGAGCAATTTATGAACCTATCAAGGGAAAAGGTGTTCAGATACTCCTACATCTACCACCTAATATTATACTATCAACATGAGAAATTCCCTTTTGGTGTGAACAGGGTGGATGCACAAGGAAATCCAAGGTCAGTAGTGTATTGGGCCTTAGTTTTTCACTGCAGAGCTTATTCTCCATACACTTACTGTGAGTTTATAGACCTTTTCATCCACCTAGCCATGTCTCTGTTCATGAGCTCACCTCCTCCAAGACTAACAGATGAGATACAGAGGATCCTTCAACTGTCCAAGGTATACAGCATTGGGGATTGGTATTTTTACCAAAACTACACCGTTATCAGAATATATGGTTGTGAGTTACCCCCATACAGACTGCCCAAGTATGTGCCCATGAGATTGTTTGCCCTTGAATACTTCAGGAAATTTGGGAATGCTGATATAAAGAACTTTTCAGGCAAAGGCAAGAAGGCACAGCTGAAAGTGAAAAACCAATTGGGCCACTTGGTGTTGAACAAAAGGGAGGAAGGCTGGAAAGAAGCTGACAGAAAGCTAGAAAGCCTTGGCCTAAAGACCAGTTTCCTCTGGAAACCTTATGACCCCAATCACTCCATATCATTAAGAAGGGTCAAATATAGGCTCTCTAGCTATGACCATGTAAGGTTTCCTCACATAGAACAATATGCAAATCAATCAAAATGGAAGAAAGGCACACTAGAGGAACCTATTACACAAGAAGAACTAAATGAGAGAGCAAGAAGAAATCTTCTTAAAATGGCTGACTTGGAACTTCCTGCACAGGTATTCTCTCTTCCAAGCCCTCAGGTAGGAGCAGCTGCCTCATCCTCCACAACACATCAGGAGGCAGTCAAAACCACAAATCAAGCTCCAGCAAAGGCAAGGAAAAAGAGATGGAGCAAGCACAGCAACAGCAACAACAACAGGTACAACAACAAGAAAAGGAGCAGCCAGGGCAAAAAGAACAAACAGCAGAGGCCCCAATGGTCACTGAACAGTAGCCAACACAAATGGTGCCTCCTAGGCAAGAAATAAGAGTTGAAGCTTCAGTCCTCCAAACCCCACAAAGAGAGGACATAAGCAGGAAAAGAGACAGAGAGACTCCCCTCACTACATCAACAACTCAAGGGGAAAAGAGGCAAAGGTTAAATCCATTTTCGGAAGAAGAAATGCCAATAGGGAAATCTTCAGGTATGGGCCTGCCTAGCATGGAGGCCTCAACAAGTTCCTTCCAGCAGGAGGAGAAGTTAGCTCCTCAAGCCAACAGAGGGAAGGTGAAAAGAGCATCAAGCAGCAATTCAAGGATATTAAGAAGAGAAATGAACCCATAAGGCTGCAATTATACAATCATTTGTTGAAAATGGCTCCCACCAACCAGCAAAGACTCATGTCTGCTTATGATGTACATGAGGGCAAAATGATAATGAGCCATTTCATGCCAGCAGTGCAGCAGCCACAGTCAGCTGCAGATTACATCAGGACCAACCTTGAGGTCCTTGCCAAGGACATCCACCCGAATGGATCAAATTGAATTACACAAGCAAACGGGTGAGATGGTGTATGCCTCCTTGGCAGACAAGGCATTGGTGAACTACAGGCTACAAAATAGCCTAAATAATACCACTGCACAACTTGAGTTGGAAAGGGCATCCTCTCAAGCAAAGGACAACAGGATCAAAGCTCTGGAAGACACCATAATAGAGCTTGGGCATGATCCTAAAGATGTCAAAGCAGTGCAGGAGCTGCTGAACTAAGGGATGCTGATATGGCACCATTAAGAAAAATGATCAAAATCCCAGCAACTCTTCATCCCCAAACTGAAGAAGTTGCCCAGCTGAGACAGGACAAGGATGCAGCGGCTATGCTGGTAACACTATACAAACAGTTCATCCAAACACAGGAAAAGTTGGAGGAATCAGAGGCTGCACTTCAGGTAGCATTGCAACAAAAAGAGGCAGGCCAAACTTCACAGCCTCCTCCAGAAACAATCAATCTGGAGGAAGCTCCTCAAACACTGCCCCTCCCAGTCAGCAGACACAGCAAGCAGCACCCCCCACCTCAGCACCAACAACAGAGCAGGCTGAAAGTCTTGACATGCAGAAGCTCAAAAATGAGATTCAAGTCTTGGAGGCCCAAATGTCAGAGTTGAATCAAGCCAAAGAAACTCTGGCTAAGATCAATGAAAAATATGACAAATCCAAGCAAAATGTGGCTGAGAGAGAAAGAGAGGTAAAGGCTCTCAAAAGGAGGATAAGTGAGCTAGAAAAGGAGCTCACACTGGACAAAGTAACAACTGAGCTCAAGAGAATCCTATGGGCCAATATTGGCCAATCCATCACAGACCAGTGGGAATACATAGAGGCCATTCATGAGCAAATGGGGCTCATTGGAAAAGCACACAGGGAAATCAAAGGGCAAGGGAATCTCTAGGCAGCATGCCTGAGGCTACCACCAGAATGATAAATGTGCTTAATTACAGGAAAAGATCTCAGCTGATCAAAATGGGAATTGCCAACAGGACTGAGACCATTTCAATGGTCAAAAGGGTCCTAACACTAAGAAACCTGGTACAGACCTTAGAGAGAAGAAGCCAGGATATGCAGGCGGACATTAATAAATTCCAGGACAAGTTCATGGCATTGCAAAACAGAGGTCTTCCTAGCTTGATGGAGCCCTCAAGAAGACTACTTTCACATGAAAAATATGCCAAGAGGGTCAACACCTTTGCTGCTAATCAGATTGCAGAAAAGGCTAGCACATCAGCAGAAACAGGGCCAGCATCAGGACAGACCCTTTTCAACAGGGTGGAGAGCTTATTATTTATTATGAATGAAATTAATCACTTGTTTGATGAGCCTCCCAATTTTTATAAGTATACAGAGGCAGATGAGACCATAGAGTCAATTTTGAGGCATCAACTGCCCACACAGGAAGTCTGGAACAGTTTGATACAATTACTGCTGAACCAAAGCCAGTAATTATGTTTTTCCTTTTGAAATATATAAATTATCGTGCACAGGAAGATTTTGATATGTCAGCACATATGCAGAGAGAGGCTGAGCCAACTCAGCAAAGTCATTCGGCCACCACAGCAGCACTAACAGTCACAGAGAACAGGGCCAAAAAGCTACAGGAGGACAGAGCTGCACAGACACGTCATTCAGCAGTTATAACAAAGCGTTCAACCGACTCAATGACCTCCAAAGGTCGAAATCTTCTGACAGAATTAAAGAGCATTTATGTTGTATTAAAATTTGCAATAAATTCCTATCTACTATTTCTGTACGAGTTGATGAAGATATTTATTTCTCAGATGACTCAATGCCTGAGATATTTTGTATGAAACACTTCTATATATTCCCGCTCGTATGAGTTTGCAGGGGTTGGATGTTGGAGATTATTGATATCTTTAATAAAGTTCTTTGACTGTAAATTCTCAGAGAAGTAATACAAAGGCGGTGGAATTTCTAAAGCTCTGTGTTGTTTGATGCATTGTGGTGTTTGGCTGAATGTTACAGGATTCCTGCGTATTTCATGGCACAATAAGTTTTCCTTACAACTCTTTGTTTATGTGTTTTATCATCTTTCATATCTCTTTCATGTTTCTGTGGTTTACAATTAATGGCAAAGAAAAAGAATAGTTCCAGGATTTAATCACTCATTACCCTGAACTCAATCTAAGCTGTTATAAATGTTTCTTCAATTATAGTAATAAAGGTGTAATTCTTAATTGCTACCCTTTCATGTTATATCTTTCACAGTGATTATTGTTTCAGGAATTCAAGTTTGCTCCTGAGGAATATATCTCTTTCCCACACCTCAGCTTAGTGGAAAATTCTTAATTGCTTTCCACTGGTTGTTCACATTCCACCATCATAATTTCAAATTTGTTTCATAAAGTATTTAAATGGCCCTGTAATTGCAGCTGCTCAAACTCAAGATTTCAACAACCAGTAGCCACAGACTCCATTGCCCAATGGACTAACCTTATCTGCAGATTTCCACTTTAAGTACAGAAAGACATCCTTTCGACCAAACATAAACCAAAACCCTCACTTCATAACTAGCCTAAAATCCCAAAGAACAGAGACAAACCTTAAAGAGAGAGCCCTCTCTAATTACAGTTGGGCTAGAAGCTGTAATCCAAAGATTGTTTAGTGGTTACCCCGGCCGTATTCCCTTGGGAGTCAAAGGGAACAACCTGGGTGTTAACATAAATGGCGACTCAACTGGGGACTTATTTAGGATTTTCTAATTACCATATGTCTCCTAAAAGCTACACTTGAAACCTGAATATCAGTCAAGAAGCCTTCAAAACGGTTTCTGTTCCAACACTAACAGCTTTAGGGAAGAGTTGATTCAGTCAATCTTCATGCTAGTTTCGAGATATATATAGCCTTTTCAAAATCTTGTCTAGTCCTTGCAGATATAAAATTTTCCTAAAAAACTCAAAAGACTAGCTCAGAAACTGGCTCCCAAGAAGAATCTTCGGTACACTAGGTCAAATCCTGACCCAAATCCACCCCCTGTCTTTGAAAATCCTAACACCAATCCCTAAATTTGTTAAGAAGCAGCAAGACCATAAACCTGTTGACTTAAGCCCAGAGACAGTTCAACCCAACCCCATCTCCCTCATCAGGTTCTTTTTCGGTCCACCCCAATTCCCTAGTTCACCAATCCACATCTCAACCCTCCTCCCATCTTCATCCACTGCACATACTCCTTTGACCAACACTCTAGGTTCTGCTACACCTGTTACCCCCGTGGTACCCATTGTTCCTTTTGTCCCAGTTGCCCTTGTCAATCCCCCAAACCCTGTGAATATGGCTATGAGATATGCACCTCCACAATTACCTGCTAATCCTGCAGCTTTACCTCAGGATTACCTAGCCAAAATCTCATATTTTGACTCCACTGGCCCTTACTCTACTATTCAGCATGCCAAGAGGATGCAGGATCACTTTGAGAACTATGATATAGATGATGATAGTGTGAGGATGAGAATTTTTATCCAAAGCCTAACAGGCGATGTCCGAACTTGGTTCAGGTCACTTCCTGTAAATACCATCATAACCCCTGATGAGCTTTACCAAGCCTTCACTAACAGATGGGAGAAGAAGAAAGACCCCCTGCATATACTAGGTGAATATGACACAATCAAGAGAGGTCCTCAAGAGACCATTCTGGAGTATTGTGCTAGATTCAATAATGTATACAATGCAATACCGTAGAATTTAAGACCTCCCCCTGATTTGGCCTTATACAAATTCCCTGATGGATTTGACCCTAACATGGCATATCAGCTAAAGGAAAGAGCCCCTCAAACCCTTGAAGATGCACAAAAGGTTGCTGTCACAATTGAGGTTAACCTAATTGCCAAGAGGAACAGGGCGAGATTGGAAAAAAAGGTCACCTACAAAGAGGAACCCTCAGCCTTTGACCAGAAATTGGATGCAATACTCTCTGGTATGAAGAGGTTGGGTGACAGAGTAGAATCTATGGAGAGAAAGTCATCATGGGAAGCACCACAAAATAACCCTGTCAGGAACCCAAATTTCAAGAGAAATCAAAACCCAAACATGGGCAAGGCTAATGCTGATCCAGAGATCAGGCCTCCTTTCCAAGAAAACTATGCTGAAACATCCACTCCAGATGAGCAAGTGGATGACACCCACATCCACATGATGAGCCTTAAGGATGAGCACCAAGTTTTCCTAAGTCAAGAAGATCATGAAGATGATGACATTAAACAATTCCAAACCAAGTCAGGTGAGTCATTTGACTTCAAACAAGGCTATGACACAGTTGTTTATGAGGTGCATAAACAATACAAACTAAGAAGTAGAACTATAAACATAACACAGCCTGGAAAAACAAAGGACAGACTGCAGCCCAAGGGGGCCATAGTCACAGAACCAATTAACACAACTGATTCACTTACAAAGTAGATAACCATTGAAGAAGTTACTGAACAACTTCCCTCAACACAAAGGCCACTGGCTGCATCATCTTTACAGCCTAATCCAAGTGAAATGCCTCAAGAGGTGAATGAAAAACACAAGCCCCAAAATCAAGACAAGGATCAAGAAGAAACCTTACTAAACAAAGAAAATGTGGTCACCCACAACACTAAGGTTCAAATTGAAAAACCCTTTGACTTGGAAGCTGAAATTGGCAAGCTAAAAGTAGCCATCCCTCTTTTAGAGTTAGCCAAGCATGACGTCTACAAACAACAGATTAAGAAGTCCCTCCAACTCACTCAAAACAAAGACAATGTCAATGTGTTGGATGACACCCCAGAATTGCTGTTTGAACCAGAGGTTGATGGAAAAACAGCAGGCACAGGGATCCTACCTTTTATGTTAGTTTGCATATCCATGATAAGATACTACACAATGCAATGTTCGACTCAGGTGCCTCTCATAACCTGATGCCAAAATCAGTCATGGAAAGGCTAAATCTAGACATTACTAGACCATATAAGGACCTATTTTCATTTGACTCCAGCCAAGTTAAGTGTTTAGGCTTGATAAAAGACTTGT
Organism: Pinus taeda; assembly: GCA_000404065.3. Taxonomy (NCBI): domain Eukaryota; kingdom Viridiplantae; phylum Streptophyta; class Pinopsida; order Pinales; family Pinaceae; genus Pinus; species Pinus taeda. The sequence goes on along the minus strand of APFE031514651.1, from coordinate 1,929 downwards.
GTGTATCCCTTGTCCAATATCCAAATAAAACAATCTTAATGGATGTTGTTGCTGCTGATATTCCACCCAAATATGGAATGTTATTGTCAAGATCATGGGGGGCTAAACTTCAAGGGTCCCTACAATTAGACATGTCATATGCCACAATCACAGTCTTTGGTCAACCCAAGAGACTATATAGAGAGTCACTCATGAAATAAATGGTCAGCAGTGAAGACAAGCCTCAAAACTTTCCCATATATGTTGTTCATTCTGACATAGACTCATATATTATTTTTAATGACAATACAGGTCCCACAAGTAACGAAGAAACCAAGACACTCAAACAAGATCAGGACTTTAATGAACAAGACACAGATCTAGAAATAAAGCTAATCCAATCAAGTGACAAAACTGTTCTAAAGGACAAACTAAATGAAGAACCAAAACTTCAACTCACAATTCCAGACCACAGAGAAATTATTAAGTCTCCCCTGGAACAAGAGATCTTATGGTTCCTAGAATTTGATGGATCAGTCAACAAGTTAGGGGCAGGAGCTGGAGTTTGGATACACAATAAACAAAACAGCCATGTAGAGGGTCGAGCCTATAGATTGAACTTTAGGTGCACTAACAACATGGTTGAGTATGAAGCTCTCTTACTAGGCCTCAAGTTAGTAAAATCCCTGCAAGCCATAAAAGTTTCAATCCTAGGAGACTCAGACCTAGTTATCCAACAAGTAAAAGGAAATTTTGTCACCAATGACAAAATACTGAGGTCTTATAGGTCTGCTGCTGCTGAGTTACTAAAGTCCTTCACTGAATTTCAGATTGCCAAAATTCCTAGAGCCCAGAATCTTCATGCTCATAGTTTGGCTACATTTGCAAGTACCTGTAAGCTACCTTTCGAGCCCCACAACTGTTTCACGGCCGAGATAAAACACAGACCATCTGCCCCAAACAATGTCAAGGACTGGCAGGTGTTTGATGATGATACACAAATAAACAATTTCTTGACTTTACAGGAAGAGTTTTCAGGTCTAAACATTGACACTGAGACAGCAAGTCAATCACAAAGACTTGAGACAGCAAGTAAATCACAAAGACTTGAGACAACAAGTCAATCACAAATACTTGGTAAACAGAATAATCAAGCAATATCACCCAAAATAGCTAATCAAATACTACATCCTACAATCTTCAACAAACACAACATACAAGAAATTCAACAAATTAATTGTGAGGAGATAGCTGATTATGAAACTGAAGTGATACAATTAAAGGACAATTTTCTTCCAACAAGCTTAGCTCCTTTGGATGACATTTTTGACTCCAATGATGTTCCCAGCAAACCAAAATTGCAGCCCCTCAACACTGCCATAGAAGAGTATAACATTGGGACTGTTAAACAACCTAAAGTCATAAAACTGTCTGTTGCATTACCTCCCGACCAAAAGCCTAAATACATTGACCTTCTCAAAGAGTTTCAGGATGTCTTTGCATGGAGTTATGAGGATTTAAAATCCTATGACACCTCTGTAATACAACACACTATCCCACTCAAGCCATATCAAAAGCACTTTAAACAAAAATTAAGGAGAATCAATCCTATGCTCCTCCCAGCAATGGAACAAGAGGTACAAAAAATGTTTAAAGCAGGCATTATAGCACCAATAATATTCTCTGATTGGATTTCAAACTTAGTCCCCACAAGAAAGAAGACTGGTGAAATAAGGCTCTGTGTTGATCTAAGGAACTTAAATCAAGTATTCTTGAAAGATAATCACCCCTTACCCAAGATGGGTCACATCTTGCAGAGAGTAGTGGGGGGCTCAAGAATTTCTTTACTTGATGGATTCTCAGGCTTCAACCAGATCTTAGTTCATCCTGATGATCAAGACAAAACAACATTTACAACCCCATGGGGAACCTTCAAATATGTTAAAATGC